>AXCO02007055.1:0-17167 GCA_000473525.2 Anopheles melas | reverse complement strand
GTGCTGCGCCCGGTTATGCGTGGCGATGAAACCGTCCAAACATAAATCTTTGGAGAATAGGGTTTTTTTGTGAGAAGAGAAGGCAAAGGAACGAAAAGTGTTCCAAAGCAACAGTCGAACTAATTTCTTGCACAACAGATTTTTGCCTGCTTTGGTTCTTGTTGCCCTGCATTGTTCGATTCCAACTGGCGCAAAACGTTAAAGTGCGAACAGAAGGTGTAAAGAGGGAGGGAGAGAGACAGAGAGGGAGAAGCGAATGCATCGCGTTGAATGGTGTGAGGGCAACCAAACAGGGGGGGGGGGGAAGGGTTGAAAAATATTGCGTGCAATTTGTTATCAGCAATACTATGCTCCACACTCTCAAAACCGGGCCAGACATGTTCGGATGTTTCTGTTCTCCACCTTTTGCAAAGATGTGTTTCGTTGAAGACGATGTTGGTGCGACGATGGCTACTCGTTGCAGTCTACCCGAATGTGCAATGTAAGTCTCCCCATTTGGCCCCCGTGCTGGATGGAAAAGGAAGGAAGCGCTCCCGAGTCTGAGCAACCGGCAATCAACAATTATTTTCCAATAAAAAGAGAACCACAAAACAACGCTCGGGAGCTTTGCGATGGGAAGGAGGGCACTACCGGGACGCTACTTCGCCGTAGATTTGTTACTGCAACTGCAGCTCCAACTTCAGAAAACCGGTCCTCAATCCCGGTCTTTCGTACCTTGAACAATCTTTAATTAGACCATTTGAGGCAGATCGGGAGCACTCCCTTTCCGATTTCGCCCTAGCGGAGAGGTGATTTGCAATGCGATCATCAAGAAGGCACTCGGCACGCAATGTCCCGGGACGGCAATGTCTTCCGGTGCCCGCTGCCTTGATCCTTCCTCTCTACCTTCCGCTGCTTCAATATGCAAATGGCTTCATGTTTCTGTGCGTGTCTCAGAACATCGAGTGTGATCGAGCGCAAATTAAAAACATGAAGACGACTTAAGTACATTCGTCCAGCGATGCACGAAGCTTCCAAGTCCGCTTGCCGTCTGGCGTGCGCTTGGATTAGACTGTGTCTGTGCGAGCTAGAGGCTTTTTGCGGTTTAGAAGCAGTTTTCGAAGCCACCGGGAACGTAGTAATTATTGGCAGCATTCCATGTGTCACGGACGAATTGCGGACCTAACCTTCGACCAAAACCACTGATATTTTCGAGCCGCGCGCACCGTACAATCATTTTTGTTGCAACTGGAAATCGTTTCAGTTTTCCCTTTATGTTAAGCAGCGTGGTGTAACTTATTTGCATCCATCAACCTGAATGTGTGTGTGTGTGTATGTGTTTGTCCTCCAAAATATTTGCGGTGCAGGTGTCGGTACTTACCACACCGGTGGCTGCAATGGCGGCTTTATACTCGTTCTCCTTGCACTTGGCATGGTGCAATGGTGCAGCAAGATTAAGCTCGATAATCGTTTAGCTCGGAACAAGCGGCTTCAGCACCTCGGTCGGTGTTATTTCAGCAAATTATCCGCCTGCCTTACTCGGGGTTCCCTTTACCCCTGGTCCCACCGAATCATTATCGCAGGGAGGGTGGGGTAATAAATAATATTCGAAGAAGAAGAGGAGGGAGACTTCTTGCTCGATGCCACGCGAAACAGTAGCCACCATTAAGAGGCGAGTTTTGCCTTATGAGGGTGAACTGGTGCGAAGAGGGGTGTAAGAGTAAAGGAAATGCATTTGAGACACACACACACACACACACACACACACACACACACACATACGTTGCATCTTGGTGCAATGAAGCGTTTGGTAGGGCGGTGTGGTTTGGTTGCTTGTAAGCAGCTTGACTTCATTTAGAATGCCGCTAAATAGAAGTTCTTGGGCCGTTTAAAAGAGCAATGGTGGTTTGATTCGATTTAAAGATTGCTGACAGCGTTAGAACTATTTGTAAGAGAGTTCGAGTTTTGTAAGTAATGCGGTTACAGCTTCTAGCTCGCGAATGTTGAAAATGCTACAGACATAATAAAGTAAGCTTTATTGTGTGAATCATTGCTCTTGCAACGCAATTTATTGTTGACTATTGTTAATTTGTTCTCATTATTGCACTTATCCTAATTTAATTCTTGGTCAATTTATCTAGTTTACTTTCATGATTATTATTTGATCATTTATTTGAACATGTCTATAGGCTTTAGCTTTTATTCCTTTTATTTTAGCACTCTTCGTTGGTTCTTGTCTTTCATCTAGATTATTTTCTAATTTTAAGATTATTTATTTGTTTATATTTTATTCTTTTATAAGTATAAAAACTGTTATGCTCCGTTGGATAGCAATTGTTATGGTGTCATACATCCTACACAACGAAAAATAGTTTTCCGATGATTCATTCTTCAGCACACCTAACTAAAGCTCCACAATTTGTTCAAGCCAGAAATGTGTCCCAAGTTATCAACAAATGAGTGCGAAACACACCATGGGGCCACTCCAGCGTGTTGTATCTGCAGCGATAAACGTCCGTTTTCGAAACTTTATCTCCCGCCGGGTACCCTTAATTGTCCACCTGGATACAGCGATACAGGGAGCCAACGCAACACACTTCATTGTGAGGCGTTAAAAACATGAAATTCATTTTGGAATTGCGTTTGCCCCAGTCGTCCACCACCACCGCCGGGTGCAACTTACTGACCACACTGCACAACCCCAAGTGTCAAGAATTCAGCTTGCTATCGCCCAACAGGCCCCGCAGGCAAATTGTGTTTCACTTGACGTTCCAAGGTGTGCAAGCAAGTTTGGCCGCCACCCTGCCAGTTCCACTCGGAGGGAATGGAGCGGCGAGGAGGTAAAATGCAACCAGGGAAAAGGTGTTGATGTCTGTCGTTCGTGCCGTTTCCTCAAACGGCACGCGTGTTTGCATCGCACTTTTGCGTTTTGTGTGCCTTCCCCCATCCGGGGAACGGCAAGAAACCACTTACGGTGAACTCTGACCCTGCTCGAAGGCAATCGAACTGGAAGAAACGTACAAGAAAGGTACACCACACCACTAGCATGGCTAGAAAAACGGGCAACGCCAGCATCGCAACAGCAGCAACATTCAAGGTGCATAGGTATCGAAATAATAAATATAGCCTGTGGCATTCATTTGCATTAGAAACAATGCAAGTGCGGCAACACTGGTGGCTTTGGCAGCCACCAGCTCCATCCCCAACCTTCCCAAAAGGCATGCATACATGCGCCATACCGTGTGGCACAACAATGGGGCTGCAGCAATCGTTTGACTTGGAACCGAAAAGGCAGCCCGGGAGACCCCGGGCCATAAATATCCGTACGTGCACGTTAAATCAAAGCGATATTTATTGCCTTTCTGGTTGCTAATTCACACCAAATCGTGTGCGCCACACAGTAAAGAGCCGAGACCCTATCAGCAGCCCGGCGACCGGTATCTGTGCGGTGTATCACGGTTTTGGGGAGGGAGAGTAGTTTCATGTATGTTTTATAAGCTCCTGGAGCGGCAGTGGTGTTGTGGTTGCGGTGGGCACTCACACTCTACATAAAATATCAATTTCATACAAATGAACCCCTAGGATCGATTGGCCGGCGGGCACTTCGAACCATTACAAGGTTCCCTTCCCTACCGCAAGAAAGGCACCAGCATCCTCCACGGCTAGGAATGTTTGACTTTCACTTTTAATTCTAATCGCAACCGATGGAACCCGAGTTGTCCCCGTGAACGATTTGAAGTGATAAAATATTCAAATTAGTCCCATGTTGCCAAATGCATTAAAGTAATGAGATTTTCATGTGAAGGAAAATTTGGGATGGAACTAGTTTGAACCTAGGGCTGTTGGGCTGTGCAGCTTACAGAGGATCACAAACTGGATGTGCAATGGTTGACTTCTACAGGAGGTTACCACTTTATCTCAACACATAACTAAATGCACAATGACACATATTTTAAATTCTGAAAGCTCGATTTCATTCTTTTTTCTACATTTCTCTATATTTATGTTTAGAATAACATCATCATATTGTTGATGACACTTTGTTCCCTGCTGCAGTTTTGCATTGGTTAGAGCAAAACATAAGATGTTAGATTCACAAAACAGGATCAATGTACTCAATTGCAAGGAAAATACACCATTGTCAATATCAAATTAAAACGGTGCAGTAAAACTCCAAGCTGAATAATTGGTATCTTGATAACATTATAAGCATAATAATTGTTATCGATACAAGGAAAACCAAAACAATATGAACATTTTGCTAAAGAAAATACAAAATATATAAAAATGATCGAGAAACTAAACTAAGAAATGACTAAAGGTCATTGATTGATCGTGATAATTTAACAATTTCTGATGTATTCCATTCGAAGGAAGGTTTCAAACTTTTTAATTTAGCTAATGTTGTGTGTTTTAAAAATTGCTCATCTGGACGTTTTCCAACGATGGTTGAAACTAAATGTTAAATCTAAGTTTCTACCGAAAAAATACGCATTGTAGCCAAAAATAGTTACACAGTGTCGAACATTGGATGCTTTTGGAGATTAATTGTGTGGCAACCACTGTGAGCCACTGTATTACTTCCTCGTACGTTCAAGCGAGAAAGTAAATATATCACGTATTACTGCATGACATTATTGCCGCATACTGATTGAACCGAGGGTCTGGTTTTTAGTAAATCAATCAAACGTTGGCTGTGTTTGTTTTGACAGCGTGCGCTCCCCATGCAGTGATTGTGTGTGTGTGTGTGTGTGTGTGTGTTTTCGTGTGCGGTTGCTCGTGTTGCAATGACATACACCTCCATAATCGAGGGTGACAAGATTTGCGAAGGTTTAAGGTTCACTTTGTCACCCGAAAAACCCGAGCGACATTCGAGACTGTACGCTGGTAGCGTATTTAACATACACACCAAAACGAGCCTTCGCTCCGTTTATGTAGTGATTCATTACTTAATCGATTGACAGCTGGTAGATTGGTGGTATGGGGTGGTGGTGCTGGTGTGACTGTGCGGCCTAGTAGTTGTCATGTGCCTAAAAAGGCGCGCGAGCGCCCAGCTTGACATAATCACGACAAATAAGCGGCGTTCAGCGAGTGGTTTGCCCTTGAGTGTCGGCTGCCGGCTCGTTCGCTTCGGTGGGCTCTATTTGCCTTACGGAGGTTTCAATCACCGGCAACCGCTGGCAGTATCTGGTGGCTCAATCTGCTGCCATCCATCGGCTCGCGACCACTCGACGACAATCGCAGCCGAGGCGCGGCCGCCGAGGTAGCCAGCTGGTGGCAACACCAGCTTCCAAATAGCTTCCAAAAATTCCAGAAGTCAAAGAAACCTGCAACCCCAACCCAGGCTCGCCGCTCCATTGTGATGAAGGTCTCTATGTTTTAGCATCCCAGCGTGTGTGTGAGTGTGTGTGTGTTTTGGAATGGAATGTTCTGTGTGTGTGTGTGTGTGTTTTGGAATGGAATGTTCTCACCCTGAATCGAGCGAACCGGCCCAGCACGGCACAACAATCGAAACCCATTCATCCGTGACGAGTACTTTTGGGAAGTGTTCCACATATTCGCAGGCGCGCACAGCTCGAATCAATTAAATTAATAAATTTTATAGCACCGTAATCTTGCGCGCTACTGAAGCTACTCGAAACCCGACAGCTTCCAGCGACGGGTTTAGAACCCGCTTAACGCTCCATACGCACCGCGAACCATCATCACGCCTTTCGTGGCGTAAAAATTGAGTGGATAATTGCGCACCAACTCCCGCTTCCGTCCATCCGGGAGGAAAGCCGGGAGCCAGAGCTCGAGCTAATGGGCTGGAAAGAGTGTGAACGGCTAAACGAGCTGTATATCCCTCTCAGATCTTTGGACAGTTGACACTTAAAATTGCTCGTAAAGTACCGAGCTTCGTTTGAGTGTGATCGTAATGATGATAAGGAATCGTCATGAGTGGGGTCATGAGCGCACTTGAGTACTCAAAACCAACGCACTCGTACGTGTATGCGCCTATTTGACCGTTAAAAGCTAATAAAACACTAATCGTATAACAGCTCTTCAATAATTCTGTTCATTTGCGATTGTTATGGCTCGAGATAGAAAGTTTTCATCTGCATCTACTTCCTACAGTGATGTTTACTGCAAGTTTGAGAAAAAAATCATGGAATAGGTGGAATTTTAAGGACCTAAAGAAAGTAATCTATTTATTTTTTCTTCGATGCTTTTTATATTTGGGGATGCTTGGATGCTTGGATATGCTGTTATTATATTTGTGTTTCTTTTTTTATTTCTTTTGATCTATTTATTTGAGAATTAATAATTTATATTAAGAAAATCCATAAATAGAAAGGTTTTCTTATTCTCTTGTTTTATTGAATAGACGTTTTATTATTTTGAAGCCCATACTGTATTATGTGTACTTTATTTTAATAATTTGAAGGTAAACCCATTCTTAAATGATGTTATGTGTTGTTTATCTACAGTGTTGTTATTTATGTGTATTTTATTTATTTTTGATATCAAAAATGTTTGCATTTGAAGTTTTTTTTCTAATAATTTTGCATACTTGTTAATTTCACTCTTTGAAATTCTCTTTTGGTTATAGGAAAAATCCATTTCATGATTTATTTATTTCTTATATTTTATTCTCCATTAATTTGACTCTTTTATTGCCAATTTCAAGATATATGTTGTGTTTATTGTATTGTTTATTGTATTGTGTATTGCCAATTCATTAGGCTGATTTTATTTAATTGTTCTATTTTGCAATAAATATTAGTAAATATTAAATATTAATCTGAACTCACTGCATGAACTGTGATTGCATATCAACTATTTAATATGAGATTTTCAAATGGCACGTTTTTCCATATGATTTTTTTTTTAATTTTACTCAACCGGTCATTCGGTTTTTGTATTTTTTTATGCACTTGCGTTTTAATTGAACGGTCAATTTAAACTATCTATCGTTCAACTACTATCCAACGTTCAATTTAAAAGTGTTCAACTAATGAATATTTATTGTATAATTGTTTTACATCCTATAAAATAATCTGTAAAATATCAGCAATCCGTTAACTGTTTTTCTTATCGTAGTGAGAAGGAAAGGATTCGAATTGTAAGCCTGGATATAATTACAAATCATTGTTAATTTGAACAAACAACCAGCCCTACATTCTTTCAGTTATATTGTTATACCTCCAGGTGGATGTAATATGTAGTGTTCGATAAGGTAAAACTTTCATCAACTTCCAACACCTTCCTGGTAATCAAGTACAGTAACACCTGCTAGAATGTGTGTGCCAGAAACTCGTAGCTCTTTCGCAAAATGAAGACGGTTGTGGTTTTGAGCAAAATATTAATTAAAACTTTCCACTACTTTCCCCCGATACGCCCCCAGAACCGAAGGCAAACTTTACTTTATCCAGTGCTACAGCTTGATGCGCTGTGGTAGGTCTTGGCTGAAAGGGTGCGCAAGAAATCGACAGGACTTTGCGACGAATGTAAAATAGAAAACGTTGCTTTATACCTGTTTTAAACCCAGCGCGCACTAACTTTGGCACTCCATGCCAGCGACTCGCTAACACATGGTTCCGTTTCTCCCTTCTCGGCGTGGTGGAAAGATTAGAAAACTACCATTAATTTCTGCAATTTATGGTTACAGCACCACCGGCAGTCTACGGCGTGGCATAGTGGTTTTGACAACTGGTGCGACTAAAGCTAGCGGACAGCGCTCAATTCACACCTTGGGGACGGCAAGGTGCCGAAACCTGTCCACTGGATCGCACACCTGAGCGCCAAATAAAAAATAAAAACAGCCTGCAACAGCGACACACACAACAGCAGAAAAGCAG
This sequence comes from Anopheles melas, assembly GCA_000473525.2. NCBI lineage: Eukaryota > Metazoa > Arthropoda > Insecta > Diptera > Culicidae > Anopheles > Anopheles melas. The sequence continues at coordinate 9,347 of AXCO02007055.1, read as the reverse complement.
TTCAATCTTAACGCATGTAAGACGGAGCCCCGATTACATGGGAACTGACACCTCCATTCCAATCGGGCGAGCTCACTAATGGGGTCAACGGGTTCGGGTGATGCATTATCCGAGGCGGGTCAGGTCGTGAAAAAATGCTGCCTTCTGCTGCTTTTACAAAGATACACACAAAAACACCTCCCGACACCGATTAATCTGACGTAATCCTCATTAAGCCACCGAGGCTTCGACCGATGTCAAGATAGAGCAATATAGTTTAGTCACACAAAAGAAAAGCGATTAAAATTCTTCACGGCTTCACGGGGTCTGCCGAATGGGTGTCACACCTACCGTGAGGCATTGCGTGGCCTCCGTGAACTTTCGATTTGGAGCGAAGCCTTTGTAGCCCCATTGCACTGCATCTGACGGGTGATCCTGGGGTCTTCGGTCGGTGGCAGAGACGATCGAACGCCAATCGAAACCAGAATCGTCGAGCAAACTGGGTGGGTTACGCTGGGAAGTTTTAAAACTTCCAAAAGACTTCATCGACTCTGGCTCGGTGACCTTTGTCCCTTACTGTTGCTCTCGCCGCGTACACCAAGATGATTAATGGCTATTGTGTGCGTGTCCGTGTGTGGTGTTGCTACTCGACGACGCAGACGCCGCGATCGCGAAGAGCGAAAGTGAATGTTGCTGGCGCGTCAACGCAAACCACAAGCCGTATTCGCGGTGTGTTAGATCATAGACGTGCGGTCTCAGCGGGGTCACCAACTGCCAACAATGAATGCGTGCGTGTTATGATCTCGAAATGATACCACCACACTGTGGGCTCTTTTGTGTGCATGTGATTTTTTTTTTGTGTCTCCTAAAAGCAACATACAAGGCGTTTTTTTAACTCGTTTTTGGCCCCAAAAAGCGATCAAAGTGTGCCAAAAACTCGCACATGTTGTTTGGTGTGTTGTTTTGGTGCCGTTTTAAATTTATCATCACCCGATGTACACGGGTATTAATTAGGGCATGTTTTAATTGACAGCTTCTTCTGCTCCGATAGTGGCCGATTGCGTGCGAAGTGAGGGAAACGAAAATGTGCAGCTAAAAGAAAAAAAACACACACACCACATGCGAATTTGTACGCAACAAGCAAAATTGATAAGAATCCGGCGACGGGCGAACATGGTTCAACCGGATTTTTTATGCGTTTGTATTCCGGCGACAGTCAGAGCTCGAATGATTGCATTTCGAATGTGCATTAAGTGCGTGCAGAGAAAGAGTTGTCTTTTACGAAAGGGTGCGAGATGCCATTTCCGCTTTGCTTTTTACTTGCAGAATTTGCATAATGCAAGTCAAGATTTTGTTGTTTGTTTTATGGTATTTCATTGCAGCAAATGTCAACTGACTTTTGAACAACTGAAGTTTTTTAGTTTCAAATATCCATTGATAGAATCAAAATTGTTGTTACTAGTCAAATGTTTCCCATGTTGAATAAGGAAGTTATTTCATATGACGTAGACATATTATAATATATAATATGTATATTATATAATATTCTCATTGAAAAGATGAAAACTTGTTTTTAATTTAATAAATCAGATGTTACTAACAGATGACATTGTTAACCGGATTTCGCTAAAATTTTATGAAACGAACATGTTATCAACATTTTGTTAGACTTTCATTGCATGATTATAGTTTTCTGGTCGTCATTGAGGATATGCAACACATGATATATACCATTTTTATTTCTTAACTAAACATGCATTTTATTCTTGTTTCTCAGAAAATTGTACAGCCAAAGAACATATTTTGGACAGATGTTTTGAATAATTTTTGGTAAAACCTGACAAGAAACTAAATTTTCAAGTTGCACCACTTCTTATCAATATTAATATGTCGATGAAATGAATGGAAGCAAATGACAGTATCGTCAAGAGTAGGTCTGTGTCTTTTCAGGTGGAACCATGGTTCAAGTTAGTAACAAATAAAACGCGAACAAGACCTAGATTGGAGACATTATACAAACTTTGATTCAATTAATTGCAATACATAAGAATTAACAAAGACATTTCATGTTGATTTATGAGTTTAAGAAATACTAGATTTATATTGTTTTTATTTGTAGCCGAGTGACAGCCGACAGTAAATAAAATATCACAGGTGAAACTAGGTTCCTCCACAATTTGTACTTAACATAAAGCCATATTGTCGATCATAAAGCGTTTCGATGTCAACCGATAACAAAACTATAAAAAAGATGCTTTTCGGTCGCAATAAATAGTGCTTAAATATGTCTCTTCTGACACGCTCTCGTGCCGATAGTGTTGAGGCGTCATCTTCCTCCAGAACCAAGAATAAAAAAAGAACAAGCGCCCGAACTCGAATGACTTGATTTCCACTGCGTGGAGATAGATTGTGGGTCTTCATTCAAATGAGGTTAGTGATCGTTTATCACCACCACCACCAACTCGACGATCTAGCACCGGAACGATCATCTAGTCGTGATCACGTCATCCCCAATGAAAAAAAAATGCAGAAGACGAACAAAAACCTACCCCAGACCCATCATATCACCGATGTCTGATGGTGCGTTCTTCTCTCTAGGCCTGCAATTAGTCCCCCACACACAAACACACGCAGTGTTCGATGGGCTGTGTTCCCGTCTCCGCTTAGAAAAACACATTAGCGAAGCGAGAGGCGAATGTGCGATAAGAGTGCCGAGGTGGAATCGTTTGCCGTTGTAAAACAGCAAACATGATGATGCCCGATCGGCGGTTTTATTTATGGAATCGTCCGTGTCTGGGTGACATTAGAATTTAATTTAACGCCCTGCCCCGGCCTCGGTTCCGGTTTTCTTTTCTGTTCCTCTCTCTCTCTTTCTCTCGCTCTTTTTTCGGTCTCTTTGGCCCCCTTTTTTCCTTCGTTTGATGTGATGCCGTTGAGTGATATTAATGTGTATCTGTATTGCCGCTACGGTACTGGAAAGCCGCCACTAGGCACCCCTTCCTTCCTGCTTCAAACACCCAGCCGGACCCGAGGAATGGTGACAAGTCTTTTCCATTCTCAAACGAAGTGTCATCGTGTGGGCCTCCCGCTTCCGGAAAGGGGCAAACCGGCAGGTTACAGGGGGAAGGGGAAGGGTGGCTCTCCTACCCCAACAGTGACATAGTGTGTGGAGTTTTATGATTTCGGTAAATTATGGCTCCACAAGCGAACAAAACAAACATACCGGCCGAATCAGAAAAAGGGCGAATTTACTCTGCTCGGCCTCAGCTTGTGCTGTGTCACCTGGTTGGTTTGCAGATAGGATGGGTGCAGCAAGCGAAAGGGTGTAAAAAGTGCATCGAAACTTTAAACCACACACAAACCGGCCGCAAAACGGTTCGAACGGTGGGCTGGGAGTCGAGCGGGATCCCGGCTTCCTACCGGCAGCGACGAGATCGTCGCGATACTCAGATGAAACTCCATATCAACCGGGCTGGAAGAAGGCGTTTTAATATATTTAAAGTAGTTCTTAAATATGGCTATTAAGATAATAAATTTCTGTCGTTTTAATTTATTACATCTTGTTTGTAAAATGTGGTGTTTCCGTTCACATGCACGACGGTCAACGGCAAACGGCGGTCTGGGGTTTTTGCATGCCTGGCAGAAGGGTGCCTGTGAGGGGTACCCGAGCGGCGCTGGTTGGAGTTTTGGAGTGCTGGTTTGCCCGTCCGTTTCCCGGACACTGTCCAGAAGAGATGCATGAGATGCATTGCCGGTGCACTGTACGTACGTGGCTAATTCTGGATATGTAAGCGAACCTGGGCGATAATCACCCTAGAGCGATGAACCAGACGTACGGAATTTGTTTCGTTATTCGCCTGCAATAACTTACTTGAAGGGAAAAATAAGATTTGTGTTGTAAAGAACCTGAATTGTTTTGCTACTCTGAACGTTTCGTTAAAAAATCAGCAGATATTTGTTCGATCATGATCTGGTTTCGTAGTTGCATCATACATTATGCTCCAAACCTAATCATTCGTTATATCCTATTTTATGGTTTTGAATAAAGTAATCTGAGACTCTAAGTTAATATTCTAGCTTCTTTGTTATGTTGTTTTTTTTATTGAATTTCTTGTGGTCCAAACGCGTTTAGTGTAGTAAAATTTACTTGTTCTTATTAATTTGTTTTGATCAATTCTGCGTTCAATTTTGTATTATGATAAAACTTTTTTATACAACTTCAATTGTTTCATTCGTTTTACTGTCTTATGCTGTCTTTTGTGTTTTTTATGACTTTTTAAATATTTTTTTTAATCATATACTTATTGATAAATTTCTAACCTTTCCATTATATTTCTGTTTGCTTTTTACCTAGCTTGAATATTATGAACTTTCATCAATTTTATTCCCCCAAACGCACCATTTCAAGCCAATTCTGTAAAGGAAATGAAAAAATAAATCATTCATAAGTTAAGGCAATGCTGCTTCCATAAAGTTACCGGAGACAGTACAGTACAACCATTCCTTCCCACACACCAACCCCATTCATTCATCCGTTCGCTCATTCCCCCCTTGCCACCGACTAAAACCCACACGCCAAGGCGACACCTTACCTTGGTGCAAAATCTGGCACCAAAATCTCGTATCAGAAAGCGATGCATTTTCCCATCGTTGCGAAACTGTTGATGTCGTTGCCTTTCCCGCTTTGTACTGCTTCGCTCCCCCGTTCCCTTGACAAGCAGCAGACAATTCCCTTAAATGGGACCTGCCTGACTCTTTCCACAACGTCTCCGATCGTCCTACGTCGGCAAGTGTTTGCGGAAAGGGCGCAAAGCGGATCAACAGTTGCATCGACACTGCCCGCGTGTGAGTGTGCTTCAACCCAGCTGTAGCGGTAACAATACAATTTGCATATTAACAATACTCGTCATTTTTAATGCATCTCAGACGTTTACACACACACGCGTGGCGTGGCAGCACAATGAAAGGTAACATGTAACATGTTTTCGGTTTCATAATTCCCAAAAGCTTTCGAAGGGAGCGCAAACGATGGTACTTGTGGCAGTCGCGTGAGTGATGTACGCTTTCGCTGAGAAGACGTGCGGCGTCAACAGCATTACAAACGGGCAGCGGGTTTTGTGCCGTGCCCGTTTCTTCCCTGCCTTTCTGGCGCAGGAAGGAACACAATATTACATCAATTTATATGAATATTAATTTTAATGCTTCTATGAACATTTTAAAACAAACCATACGACAACAACACAGTCAAGGGATGATGACGTTTGCGAAAGGGGTCGAATCAAACACCAAACCAACACAATGGGGAAAAGGAGTGAGCAAGTATCAGCAGCAACAGCAACAACAACACCACTTAAAGCATGGCACCGATCGATGTTGGTTATCGGAATTTATTTCTTTCCCCCAATCATACCTTGTCCGGGTTGTGTGTGTGTGTGTGTGTGTGTGTATTTGAGAGCTCCCCCCATCCCCCCACATTTTTTGTCCATGCCTTTCGTTCTTCATTCTTGCCTTGCTTGGGCGAGATCGGATTATGCTGCGTGTCTTCGATGCTACGTGCCGATCGTGTTAGTCTACTACCCCTACGGGCCACAGGCACGACCTTGTCTGTAGACCGGGGAAGGAGAAAGCAAGTCTCTGCCAGAACAGGATGGGAAGAGAACGCTGTTGTGATCGATAAATTATGATTACGTGTTGTGATAAGACGGCACTGAACGTGAAAACATAACAAAACCCCAAACAAGATATTTCCGATCAAGGTAAGGCGTTTGACGTCTGTGTGTGAGAAAGTTATTTGTTAATGTGTTCCATTCCGTTTCATTAAGCTTGATTTTTCGAGTGCGACCCAAAATGCAACGAGAGTGTGTGTGTGTGTGTGCGTTTTTTATTGGATAATGTACTGTGTTGAAAAACAAGCGTTTTAATTTTGCATTAAGTACTCATAAATATTCGCAATATTGGATGCTTTTTGGTTTCGCTCGGGAATGATGTTGACTGTTTGAAGATGTTGTGTTCTTTTTTTGTACCATATGCTATTTGTAATGAAAAATTGAAGATTTAAAGAACGATACGGATACCTTTTTATTCTGTTCAGTTTTTTTGAGCTTCAGTTTTCGTAACTTTAATTAGTGTTTTTATACCAATATCAAATTCTTGAGATAATAGTGAATTGATACCTTAACGAAATAATTATTCCTTGGTATTGTTTAACAATGCCACAATTCCAGTATTCACGTTCACCTTTAAATCGTTCAATAGGTCCGAATGTCACGAAATGTCTTTCTTGTGATTTGTAGGATGTGTATGGGAAGAATAACTTATAATTATATTGATGTTCTATATCAATTGTTTGTTTGATTTTACTCTAATGAAGCGCTTGAGATTCGCTTGTAAGCTGTAAGGCCTCGAAGTTTCAACAATATCTTAAAGAAGCATGAATGCTTTTTAGACCTAACGTATTGTAATAAGTTTACAAGATGTCACATTGCAAAAAAGTGAAAACCATTTGTAGAACATGGCGTTTAATCGTAGGTATATTCAAAGAATGGTACATTTGATTAACTACAGTGAAGATCTCGAACAGTACCCACTAAAACACAGGCTTATTTATGCCTTTACCAGAAACGATACAATTTTTGAGTACAAAATCTCGTACAACAAGTTTAATACCTAGTCTAGTGATAGATTCGATTGACAAAACACTCGTTGTGTAAAAATCTATTTGCCATAAAATTTGAAACAGAAGTGAAATAACTGAATTCCCTGAGTACCAGAATAGGAATAGTAACTGAACTGAGTACCAGAACAATAATAGGAATATAAAACACTACCAGACAACATGATGTTTGCCGATTATACACTAGCTATCATAAAATTCAACCGATATTTTGTTCAAGATGTCAACTATTTCTTAGTGTTATCCTGTTGCGTTTTTTATACAGTCAAATTAAAAGTAAACTCATTGTACAGTATTTTGGAATTGTTTTCAAATATTTTAGAAGATAAGCTGTCTTTGTTTTACGAATCACATCACATCACAATTAATCTCATTGGAATGTGTATTCGCTGGCATAAACCCTGAAGTTAATTAAAATAAATTAAAATGATAACTTGAAAGAAAAAAAACAATTAATTAACCAAGTTTTATTTAAATTCTTTACTTTGCTAGCTAAAAGTGTTAATGATAAGTCCATTTCGTGTTTTTCTTACCATAAAGGAAAATACTACTTATCCCTGTAATCAACAAACCTCTTTAATGCTTGAAAAACAAATCTGCATCTATCTTCATGCTTACCGTATTAAACTAACTTTTATGTCCCATCGATGGGTTTAAATGGATGCATCCCAATATGGCACAATAAAAATAACACACCGATAGTACGAACTCAGTAAAAATGGCTACAAAAACAACAAAGCTTTAAAAATCATCCATTCCAGCGGAAATTGCATCAAAAGTAAAACTATTCACTCCAGCCATTATCCAGCCACCAAACAACAAAAATCCGTCGAAGCCGATTATGAGAATTCCCATGAGTAGCATACAAACATTCGCAAGAGCTTTGAGAAAGCAAACCCATCCTCCCATCGAACGCGATAAGCTCGCTCAATCAATGTGAGTGGTCCATTTAAAAACAATTCCCAAAATCACCCTCCTTAGCGCGATAGTGGGAATGAGGATCACGTTGGGGAATGAAATAACGATCGCATTCGAAAAATTCGCGATGCGATCGAGCGAGCTTGCCCGCTGGCCGATGTGGGTTAGTTGGGAGAGTTGTCTCCTTGCTTTCTGATGCTTCCCAACACACAGCACAAGGGGCACAGGTAAGCAGCTTGAATAACTTGGAGCAAAAGCTCACTATCGGCAAGGACCCGATCCGGGCAACTAATCGGACAGTTAACTGACTGGTTGACTGGTTGACTGACCGGGCCTGCTCGTTTCGCTCGCGTTTTCGTTCGTCCATCGCAAATCCCGCGCGGGGACGATCAAAGCGAACCCCGTTGTACTCGTAAGCAGCGAAGGAACTATTGTAATTTCTCGTTTTCTTTGCCCCTTCGCCACTCGCTTGTAGTACCAAGGCTCGGGCAAGCGGTACCGGACCGGATGGCAAGGTCAGCGGCTCCATTAGTTCGCATTCGGGGACGCTCGAAGAAAGGCAGCCCGACTAGCCCACATGCTGACCGCACCACCGGCCCGGAGCCGGTGGTTTTGACTCGATCAAATATTTGTTCATAATTAGTTGAAAATATTTAAATTGTCGAGTGGAGTAGTGAAAACATTCCATTCGCGCGCGCGCGCACCCCGCCGGGTTGCATGACGCGCGGGTCGGTTTCGGTTGCCTGCCTCTTGTTGACTCTCGGCAGGCATTCTCGGACCGAGTTGTCTGTTTTGCCCTTTTCCATTTCATTCGGTTTGTTCCGGCGGGCGATGGCTTCACTGTGTTGCGCAAGTGTACGGGCGCGCTCGTGGAATGACCATCTAGAACGAGAGCTAATTCGGCTAAATTGTTGCTCGTACTGGTACGGAGAACCACACACACACACACACACACACGTATGGTAGAGATAATTTGATGTGGTGTAAGCACACGGTTAAATGTGCAGCCCGTGTCAAGTGGCAGTGTTGCGATTGCTGGAAGTTGCTTTCGGGCGGAAGCAGTCAGGATAAAACGTCAGCACAAAAATCATGAAACTGTTTTAGGGGCGGTGGGGCATGATGTGGTTTTCTCGAAGGGGCTTTGTAATTAATATGGCGTTTAATTTAATGAGTGTACTCTGCAAACGCAACCGGTATCAGGAAAAGTTGGTTTGGTTTTGCGAAATATTACAAGAAACGTGAAATTTTACGAGATGGTTTCAAGTGAATTTCATGTCATTTGGCTAAGCCACTGCAGCAACAACCAAGCCAGAGGAGCAATGTAGCAAACAAGCATATAATTTCGTACCATCCCGCACATATTGTTTGGAGGTAGGATTTTTGAGTAATATTGTTCTGTTGGATGACGTTCTTAGATGACGTAATTCAAAATGTACCATTAAAATAATATAAATATTTTTATTTTTTTTTCTAAACAATTAATGAGATTTAATGTACAATTCGCAAGTCAATTTAAATGTCACCTGAGATGTAGAATGAAAAATTTGCGTTCAATTGGTTAAGCTCTTTTTGGAGTTTGTTTAAAGTCGAACTTTATTTGTATATTTGTATATTTATTAAATGATCGACGAACCTCATAAACCCTCTCGATATATGTAAGGGTACAATAGGAATATAACATAAATAGTCACACGCTTTACAATAACACAATAATAACAACAATAACAATTACAAGGACGCTAAAGATTCTGGCGAGAGGCGCGAAGTAAATTAATGC
>AXCO02007052.1:0-17171 GCA_000473525.2 Anopheles melas | reverse complement strand
TAAAAAAGAAAAAAGATTAAAATTGTCCTGTTTTCATTGAAAATAATGTCCCTGCGGGGATTCGGAAATGGCAACGCGAGTCAACGGGATCAAAACATGGACATAAAACCGCTCCACCCCAAACACACACACACACACACACACATTCAATTCGGTTCCCAGACTCGTGGTGTGTCTCTCGCGCTTTAGTTTCGCTTGCTTTCGTGTTTTTCGTTTCTGTTTTACTTTCATTGTGTCGCAAAAGCTATTTTTGGCTGTTAATTCGCACTGTTCGCTTGCGCTGAATCAATCTCCCCTTTCGATGTACCTTTTTTGCATGCATGTTTGTCTGGATGTGTAAGTGTGTGCGTACTTTTTTGCTGCCGTTGCCTTCCATCCTATTAACGAACGTTAAAAATACCGCACATTACAATAAATCACAGGTCGCTTTTGTTTGAGGGGAATCGCTGGTTTTTTCCCGCCCGTTTAATGTGTATTTTCGACCCGAGTGCCCTTTTTGCCATGTTCGGGTATGTTGGGCACCCCCCTGTCCGGGTTTACTTCGATAAAACCATGAAATTGGCCCTTCCCCATTCTGGTTAGGTTTCTGTGGGAAAAATCAGAACAAACCAAACTGAAACAAACACACACGCACTCAGTGAATATAGCCGTTTGACCGATTGAATGCAAGCGGTAAGGCACGTAATATGCATCCACCCGTACAGCTGTACGTACGCGCGTCAAAGTGGCTGATAAGCTTAAAGACCAAAACGAAACCAGAAAAAGAAAAAGTGCTCCAGACCAACTCGCCAGATGCTTCACGGCCGCTGTCTGGGGATGTAGGAGGGTTGTAAGAGGGGGGGGGGGGGCAAAACCCATCCCCAAAATCATAAAATGTAGCTGGAGCGTAAAGTCGAGGGCGAGGTTTTGTGTTTATTTATTTATTTCGCCATATAAATCAACAGGAAATAAATGAAAATAATTTATCTTGCACTGGGCGGCTCCATCCCTTTTTGGAGTTTGGCAATGGGAGCGTAAACAAACATGCGAAAAAAGGTGCTGAAGAAACGGTTCCGTTCACTGTTCGTGAAGGTGCATGTGGCTCCCTTAAGGGGTTCGTTTTGATGGGAGATAAATGAATGATTATGAATGGGAAGGGATTGTATGCGTTGCGGTGAAATGTGTGAAGAAATCATTAGATATAATGGGAGGAAAGTGATTGTAATGGTAATAGAAATTGCTGGCAGCAAACAATTATGTGCAGTTTTGATGTTTTTTGTTTCGGCAAAATTTTCATCGTATTTATTGTGTTGGATTTGTTTTGTGTTATGTTTGAATAGTTCTGTAAGTCCTTCGAAAAAAAGCATTTTTAAGTAATTTGTCTTTCGAAGCTAAGAGTATATGTTGTTGACTTGCTCTTACTCGCCTGAAGCTAGACATTACAGAAGAAGTGAGTGGTGTCCTTGAAAAGATTCCTGATAAGTGCTACGTTTGACATTTAGATTTAATTTTATAGTAATTCTACATGATGTTTCTGCAAAAGCTGTCAACTTCTAGCATTATTGGGAAGTAATAAATGAATTAAATGAATTAAATGAATCTCAATGTGCAAACCCAACCCAATCGATGTTACATTAGCGCGCAACCAGCATTTGTTTTTGAGTAAACTTGTTCAATTTAATTTCATGCCTTTAAATGGAACTGTTTTATTTGACTTTAACTGCGAGTACAAATGTCACCCTACCCCCACACCCTGGTTTCCAAAATAACAAACAAAAAGTTTCGAAATTTACAGACAGTGTGCACTTTTCCAATTGCATCCGCCTGCACGGCCCATCCACTATCGTCAACGATAAATTATCACGTCCGCACTGCACAGCTTACACTAACCCAAAGTTTCTTCACCCATATATCTGTGTGTATGTGTGCGTTTGTGTATTGCTGTGAGTGAAATTCCACTTGCCAACTTCGATCCGCACTGATGCATGGCCACATTTCGACGTTTTTCAGCACCCGTCAACGCGGGTTCCGGCGATGCGGTCTCGTGAAGCAGACGTACCGACAGCACTGTAAAATGGACGAATTACCCAGCCCTTAGTGTGTGTGTGTGTTTTTGTGTGTGTGTTTGTGTGTGTGTGTGAGAGTGTATGTGTGTGTGTATGTGGGTACATGTATTAAGACCTGCCAGCGGGAGAAAAACTTGTAAAACATAGAGAGAATATTTTATTCGCTGCTTCCTTCCGGTCCAGCAGAACCGTTTCCATTGCGCGTACTTTCTGCCACATCCTGGGTGCTGGAAAACAGAGGGAAACTATCCCCCCCCCCTCTCCAAATTCCGGAACCGTTGCAAAACTCGTTCCACCGTTTCTGATCTTGCTGTTGTTCTTGCCGTTCCGTTTACTTTGACTTATCGTATGTTGGGACGTACAACTGTTTGAGGCGCTTGGTGGAAAGAGAGAGAGAGAGAGAGAGAGAGAGAGAGAGAGAGAGAGAGAGAGAGAGAGACAAAGAGAAGTCGGTACACTTGAGTGCCCTCTCCGACTGTCATACCCGCACTGGTGTTTCCCGCACATCATCAACCTCTACAGCATTTTTGATATGCTGGAATCCAGCGAAGAGGAAGAGAAGGTGGCAGCCAGGAAGTGCAAACTAAATCAGCTTCTGGTGAACTGGTGAACGATTTAAGAGCGAGACATTTATCCTTTCTGCGCAAAGCCATACCTAGGAAGCGTTCGCTTTGCATCAGTGAATCCTTATCGCACAACCCGGATCGCGCTGCTGTTAACTTCGAACGTGTGTGTTGGCGCCCAGGCCCACATACGCCCACCGAGAGCTTCTGCGGTGCAGTCGGTACTTTGGCTCGGTTGCACTTTCACAGCGTCTAGGGTGTCTGCTAATTTCGATCCCACGATATGGCACGGTATTAAGCGAAGAGCGAGGTGAAGGTTTGTGCAATTTGAATAATGGAAAATCTCGCAAAACCTTTACACCACATCACTGTTGCATGGCTGGTCGCGGTAGTTTGTGTGAGTGCTGGGTGGTAGGGAAAGGTACGGCATCGATTCACCCACTGTCGATGGAAGATCCGCCTGTCGCTTGTACGCGCTGCAAGCAGTTTGGAATAATTACTTAATGAATATTATTTGCAGCGAGCCATGGCTTTTTTGCTGTGAGCTACCAGGCGTCTCCATCGTGAATCGCAGTATCGCATCCATTAGAAAATTGAGCGATTGTAGGTTGCCTTTGGAGCATCATACAACTCCTTTCAAAAGCGAAAAAAGACAATAACAAAGAGTTGACGGTGTGGGTGCCCGAAAGCACGGTGCATAAATTTATCCCATTAAAGCTAATCTTTTCACATAAACGGCCTGGAGGTGGAATGTTTCGTGATGTGGAGGCGTAAAAAATACATCTTAAAACAAAACATCCACCCACATCGAAGTGCTGCTATTGATGAGATCGCTTAAATGAGCCCACAAAACAACCTTCGGTTCGAAACAAAATCAATCGTTGGCAGAGTATCGCCAAAGTTTCTGATGAGTTTGCTTGCTTTTCTTGCTACGCCGTACACAACATGAAATACAGATTGCTAGGTAGTGCCCAGGCTGGCCAACAGTCTAACAGCACAGGACAGTGTCCCTCCAGTTCGGCATCCAAAGTGAAAGTACACTTTGCCAGGTAGTAGTAGCAGCAGCAGCATCATTACGATTAACCCGAAACTGATTTGGAACAGTTTTACAAACAACCATTTACGAGATGAGGTACACTTTACGGGCGGTGCCAAAACAGTACCGGTCGCAGTAAATCCGATTCGTTTCGGTGGTACACTCATTAAGCCGAGACGCTTACCACGATTATCCCTAACGCTGGCACTTTTCTCCAAACGAACCAACCCCGTTGGCCGATGACGCCGAGACGACTTCCAATCAACTTCCATTATCTTAACGACTCATAAAAAGCGAGGAATCAAATTAAAATCATAACAGTAAACATTAAGAACGTGGCGGGTAAGATTGAAAAGTGTCATTTATAACGAGGGTCGCCCTTGGTGCACTCGGTGCGCTTTTTTTGTTGCTTTGGTTTGTTTTGTAACCCGCCATCCGTTTCGTAAGCGCTTCCACTCAGCGGAAAAAGCTTTACCCCTTTTTCTTAGCACACTAGCACGGGTGTCAGCGGCTGTGGCGATGGAAAATAATCTCATTTATTATCAGTTATCATTGGAAACGCTGAGGCACAGGCAGAGTCACTCGAAGGCGAAGGGAAGGCGTTTGTGATATATAAATGCTAACGAAACGAAAGGAGTAGAAAAGGCTACCACGGGGTTTTGCTCGAGCTAGCGCTCACGCGCCTTTACACATTCCAGTCACGTATCTCATCCTTAAACCACAAACGTTTTAGAGAGAAAACGGCACGGCGCCGCTTCCGCTACGGTACAGTGTGTAGCAATGTGGCGAAAAGGGGAGAGAAAAAGAGATAACCCTCCCAAGCAGCAACGACTTTACCCTGCCAGTAAAGGTAGTGTTTCTTGTCCATTTTCTCCCCTATACAGGCAGATGATACAATTGCACGCTTATTCGTGTGCAAAACAAAACCGGGAGGTGCTGCTCGCGTAACCGGAAACTCGGACGTCAGCACGTATGCGTGTCTGTGTGTGTGTGTGCACCGTTCGCGTATGACAGCCTTCAAAAATCACTCAACATGCATGTCAGCTGGCGGGCGACGAAAAATTGATTTTCCGCACCAGCGAATCGAAGGGCTGTTTCTGGCCAAGAAGTAGGAGATATTGCAAACTTCCAATATATTGCAATAATTCAATGTGTTTCGGAAGGGAGGGGGGGGGGAGGGGAATGTAAAAGGCGTGCTTTGAATTGTAGCGAGATGTAGCTAGAATTGTTAACGACGCTAATGCTGCAATCAAATCATCGGCTGTCGTTTCCGCTGGATGAAATGGTGTGAGTTACTACCCAAGGATTATATTTATAAGGCAAAAGGCACAATAAGAAAAGGGGGGAAATCGAGGTTTTGTTGATTTTGCACATTTGAAAAGAGGTGTAGACAGTGGAGGGTGGAAGAACAAAAGTTAAATCATTTAAACCATTTTGTTCGAGAATTGTTCGCGTACTCTTATAGTACATTTCTTGCATTTAACGAAATAAAAACTCACTTGGAACTATTTTGGAGATGTTTGTTAAAGTTGATATATTGCCAGCTTGCTTTATTTTGCTCTTGGAATAAACTTACAAGAACAGTGCGGAGCCGTATTAAAAAATTGTAAAAAATCATAAAAGCATGTTAACAATGGAGCAGCTAGTTTAAAGCTTAACTAAAAATGGCTAATGCTTCAAGATTAAAAAGTAACTTAGAGTTGATTTTTCTGCAGTTTTTCCTCGAGTTACGTAAATTTTAAATTTTGATAGTTAATATGTCAAATCAGTACAATTTTCTCCTCCAATTGTGAAATGCACAATAAATTGCATTTTTGCTATTAATTTGAATTTACTAAAAAGTCAGAAATGAACGAATTTCTTACACGAAGTGTATTAAAAAAGTTATTAATTGCATAAGAGTTTATTAAATTTAATTAAAAATATCTATTTGTTCACTATATTTTGGCTGTAAACCGTGATATTCAACTTACACGAATGTCTCCAGAACGCAAAGACATCGACATTCTATTTTTGAAACTCTGTTTTACTGCACCTATTTTTATTCATCCCACTGTACGATAAAACTTCCTGTTGTGTTATCCCGCTGCTTACGTGGCTCATTACACGGGTTGTTTATCTTTTTCTCTGCTGCCCGGCATCGCGGTGCAATGATCTTCGATGACTAATGGAAGCGAATTTTCCTATACAAATAGCTGCTAATTGGAGCAAGGGCAAAGAAACGATCTCGCAAAACCGTTGTTTTTCTTTCCATCCAATACCCTTGCTCCCTAGTGCAGCAGATAATGAGAAAAGAGTGCAAACTTTCACCTCCCTCCCTCCCTCCGAGGCAGGAAACCTTCCCTAGCTGCCGCAGACACAACACAGGGGAAAAAAGCGCGGATGACGCAAATGCGAGTGTAAACGTTTTGCAAGTACGCAGGATGTGTCGCAGCCGTACCGGAACTTCCCGAAAAAAAGGGGTAACGTAACGTAGCGAGAACGATAAGGGGAGGGATAGAGACACACACACACACACCCAGTCACCCAGAGAAAAGTCAAACGAAAGGCAAAAGTTTAATCCATAAATATCCATCATTCGGTGGTGATAAATTTTCGCTGAAGAAGCAAAGCGTGAGGAAAATGTATGGTTTATTGTTCTTGTTAAACATTTACGCTGGCGCACCAGCCAGTCCAACCGATTGGTGTGTGTGTGTGTGTGTGTGTGTGTGTGTATTTTGCTGGGTGATAAAGGTTACCGGAGTGTTGGAGTTTTCCAAATGGCGCAGCATAGAACGTCTGGAAGGGTTTAAAGAGTGCTAGAGATGGAGATGGATCTAAGGCTGCCGCCATTATGCCGCTTTATAACGAGTTGAATCGGCGATGCTTCCGGTTCGATCGCAAACGGGGTTTTTCCCAGTGTAAGAGTGATTTTTCTCCCAACCGTTGACTGTAGTCCGTAGATTTTATTTCCGTTGTAGGCTGTTTTCTACGACTCTTTAGCTCATTTTAGGGCGAGAGGAGTTCTGTTAACTGAGGGATAGCGGGGAGGAGAGCTTTTTCGGGCAGCCTAGGCTAGGCGTTTTCGGGGCAGTTTTAGAACACGACTGAGCCCAGTGTGGTAGAAAGTTGTGTGATTTATGCGCTAAAATCCAATGGAAATCTCCTGCGGGAGCGAACCGTTTTCCGCTGTCTCCTTTTCTGCCCCGAGGGGTGGTGAGCCTTTGGCGATGCTATAATTCTCAGTGTAGCAACTTCCCGGCCCCGAACCTAACCTCGAAAGATCTCCGAATAAAGCTGTGTGTTACAAACGGGCCCCTGTATTCGCACAACTCTAACTGGTCACTGGTGTGGAGGTCGGCAGGTTTAACTAGAACCGGAAAGAAGGTTAAGGAAAGCGAGAGGTTTATGTGTGTGTGTGTGTACGGGACCGGAACTAGGCACATTTTTCTCGCACTAGGCTGACCCCATAAACAGGAACATTAACACTAGATTTATGGCGAGAAATGATCGAAATGCCAAAAGTCTACACCTCTTCCCGTTTCGTTCCTTGGCATCGACCACGGCGCACATTGCGAATGTGGCCAGCTTCCCGGAGTTTATGGTTTTTCGGCAGCCAGTTTTAATGGGTTAGACAGCGAGACTGGAAGACTGGGTAAGGTCGTGTGGTAAGGTCGTGTGGTATGTGTCTCACACAGTCCCCGTCAGTCAGACAGGCTGAACCATATGCGGCAGAGATCGACAGAGCAGTAAGCTCTCAAGATGGAGCTTGGGACAAGGTGTGTTTGCGAGTGCGTGAAAGATTTTTTAAAACGTCTCTTACAAAAGTTTATTATTACTTTTCTGTCCCGTTAGTGAAGTGTTTCTAAGGGTACGGGGAATACACAGTCCGTACCATTGCCCCGCTTGGGGTGGATCAAACCTCTAAAGAAGCAAACGTGGCACCGGGAGGGTTTACTGCGATTCATTACTGTGCAGCGTACAAACCCCCGGTTTCCGAATCTGCAGTTGACTACCAACATGGGTTTGGGGCCCTGCGTTACTTTCACCAGTGCGTAGTTTTTTGGCAATTGCAAACGGGTTTGCATCGTACCTTGGGGCTACACACACAGAGGGAAACAAAGAGAAGTGTCGAGTGTCGGGTGCTTGTAGTCGCATGTTTTCTTCCAGCTGGGTACATTCCTGTTTTGGCTACATTCTCTGTCGGGCACAGCAAAAGGGTGGTCGAATGTAATTTATCGCCCTTAAAGATCGGTTCAGCTCCCAGCTCCCAGCTACCGGCTGAATGGGACGGGATGTTTTTGGTGCTCGAATTGCAAACGGGTACTGGTGGTACTGCAGTGCGATAAACCAATAATCGGATGCGCTTTCTTATGGTAGGTAAATTGTGTTTAGCCGAGTGTGGATTGGGAACAATTATCGGTATGGTTGGGTTTGTGCTGGTGAGGTTGTATGTGTAAATGTGTGTTTGTGAAAGACACAGTTATGGTGCATCTTTGAATAGAAGAATACACTCTGAACACTACGATGAAAGTGATTAAGGAACTTTACTTGCACTTAGTTAGTAAAATGTTCCATTTAGACAGAGTTGTAATGGAATAACTAAAAATGTAATAAGGTTTGTAATAAGGATAACTATAAATAGATCTTACCTGAGGAAAATTGCGAAGTTGTTCTATTCTCCATGTTAAACTTTTTGTATTAAATTTATACAATAAGTGTTAGAAACTAAGAAGGAAAAGTAACTGAACCGAAGTTTTTAGGCAAATTAGCGTAAGCCAATTATCGTAAGTTTTTTTTTATTTTAAAGGATTCTACAGCTGTTTTTCGCGAGTTTAAATGTCCTGAAAAAAGGGCCTTGCCCGCCGCATTTGCCTTTTATTGTTTTTATCCCAACAAAAACATCGCCTCATCTGATATTCGTTAAAACCTTACAACAGTTTCCAACAATAAGACAAACTGGATAGAATAAAACAGCTGAGAAGAACAAGGATACAAAAACTAATATTTAATATTACAAATCTTACAACGTTCAAACATTAATACGATGACAGACATCTCAAAATGATTCAAAGCTAAATACAAATTATAAAAAATGTGATTCTTCGATTGCGAAAACGATACAGAAGAGTTTTTATTCTTCTCAAACTCAAATATGTGTTTTATTATTATTTCGCTTTTTTTTGTACATTCCGGACTTGATATTGTAATTAAATCTTCTGTTTTATGTTTTTATTTCCAGTGTTGTGTTTTTATGTCTTGTTTGTACATAGTAGGCTTTACTTTTATTTTGTTTTTATTATATTTTGTACAGCAGCGTTCTTTATTATATTTTGCTTTGTATAGAAAATATTATTTTATTTTTTTTTTAAATTCATATTTCCACGCTTGAAGCTGTTATTGAATTGTTGTTTTAGTCTGATGCTTGTTCTTTATCACTATTGTTTCTTACATTTTGAGCATTACTTACGTCAAGTATGGTTTCATTTTTCATCTTTATTTTTATGTTTGTTTTCCATTAAAAAACAGTTTTCCAATTTTATCTGTAACATGTTTACATAACACCTGTAATTTGCTTACTTAACCCATAGAGGTAATAAATATATTTAGAACTATTGATCAAAGTGCATCTTATCAATACATTTATAGATCAACATGGACGTTATAAACGGAATTTTTCGCTATAAGATATTTTACGTACAATTTTCAATGCAATCTTATCACATTAAAACAAGTTACGGCCAAAACGTAAAGATGAAATCTTTCCTGTAATTTATGGTACTTTGTGTTCCACAAGTGAATAATATTTACACCACCTAGTGTAATTTGCCAACCGATGCCTCCTTCAACAAACATTCAATTTGCACCTTGCACTTGCTGCTAACGCCACCATGCGTTAGCGTACAGGTTCCGGTCAGCTAGGGCCAAATCAGCTCGCCTTATGAGCCACTTCCGCTCGGCGTGCTCCTATCAAGCGTGGAGGTCGGCCCGGTTCGATCGTGCCGTGCTGCATGCTGATCGTAATTAGATCAAAGACCAGGATATGCGATTATTTTTCATCCCGTCCGCTTTTGCCCGTTCCGGGTACCTTTGCTGATGAAGTCGGTACAGCTTTCTTCAAAGCACAGACAGAGCAGGGAAGGACTAGCCAAGCGTACCCGA
The DNA here is from genome assembly GCA_000473525.2 of Anopheles melas. NCBI lineage: Eukaryota > Metazoa > Arthropoda > Insecta > Diptera > Culicidae > Anopheles > Anopheles melas. Next base: position 7,386 of record AXCO02007052.1, on the reverse strand, counting down.
TTAGCACTCACTTACTAGGTTGTGCTGATGTTGTTGTTGCAGACGATGCTGGTTCTGCCTGCACCGTGCAGTGCAACCTGCTCCACTTGATCCCCCCGGGGAAGGGAAGGGTGAGTGCATTTTCCGCAATAATTACATAAATCACCGCTCTTTCAACCACCCGGTGGGTCTTGCCAGCGTTTGTACAGACCGGACCGGGGCTTTTCTATACCTTGCCAGTGCTGTGCTGCCCAAGTGTTTGTGTTTGTTTTTCTTGCTACTGCTTCCTTCCTTACGGGGGTACGATGTAAAATCTCGACGGGTGTACTCGGTGAACTGCTTCTTGAGTGCGAGCTGGCTGACTGCTTTACACCGACCGACTACGAAAAAAGGGCGGGCGTGGTGCAGCACGCGCTGATGGAAGCGAATAACAAATTACACTTTGGAAAATGGCTGCACGATAAATTCTGCACTCATTATTTACCCCTGGAACTGGCTCATTAAATTTAGCTCGAAGCTCGACGCAAGGTGGCGGCACGAGCGCCGCGCGGAAGACTGAATGACTAATCGCGAAGGAAGTCCTTCATTATGGCAGGATGCAGTTTGGGTTTTTGGCTTTCCATGAGCCTTAACTTCAGCTGCATCAGTCGACGTGTTCGGCAAGGTGCACTGTGTGTACATTGAGTTTCGGGCGAGCGGTGAACAGCAATTTTAAAGCGGAGCTACAACCGGGCGGGAATGAGTTGAATGCACAAGAATGTGTGGGAAATAAACCATAAGCAAGACCTCAAAATAGTTCTCTCCGAAACCGAAAGCATTCATCCAAACCCGACCCGGAGCAGCGTTTGTTGTTTGGTTCGAAAATTCCAACCTGCTACGAAATGATGTTTAGGTACGCTTTCACCCACCCGAGCAATGCTGGAATCGTTTGATTGTAGTGTCAGAGTGTCCTTCCAGCCATTGTCCGATGGTCGGAGAAGTTCTCCCATAATCTACTAGCTCTTATAACAGCTTCGGCTCGCTTCGGGAAGTTCTGCGTGACACTGTATCCGTTGGCAGACACAAACACCCTCGGTTCGCCGTCAATTCCCACTCCTCAACTACAGCGTTTTGCAGCGCTTTAGCTCTTCACTTCCACCCGGCTGCACGCGGCTGGCATGTACCGACTGGCAATAAATTATTGTTCAAGACATGGAAACCGAAATCTTACGGTTTTCTTGCGGAATCCAGCCGGTGCGTCGGTGTTTCGGTGGATTGAGTGTGGCGAGGTTTTGCTAAGACTTCACCACGGAAGCGAGGGCAGTGGGGAGGAGCGACGGCGTAGGAATGGTTCCGGTTCTGGGGAGTGAAACTTGTGGTCTCTGACGGCCCTGACGGCTCGACATCACTCTCGGGGAAAAGGGTTTGCCGCTGTTTGTCGGATTGAGCTATTTCGCTAGGGACGCAAGGTAGCGCGGGTGACTGTGTGCACGAAGTACTCGCTGGTATGTGCCTGCTTGTAAGGGATCAGTGTGAAAGCTATCGGGTTAAATGCACGAAATCCCACAGATTCCTCCTAGCGAGCATTTAATGGGAATAAATTACACCTCCTCCCGCCCCTTGCCTTCGATGAACAGCGAGGGAAATCGCATCGATTTCGGAATGGCTTTCTGAAGCCGTTACCGAAGCCACCAAATAACACCGAGGAGTATAAACACACACACACACACACACACACACACACACACACACACTCAATCTCGCACTAGTGCAAGCTTGTGCTAATGCTCAGTCACCCGTAACGTCGCTTACCGATGAAGGCCTCCTTCGCTACGTGGCCCCCTATTCGGCCCACCAGCGCCACAAGCTTGTCATACAAATCAACTTTATCGCTGTGTTAATTGTTTCCGCAAATGTTAGCTATATATATATACATAGTCGAGGGCGTGACTCGGCCAAAGGGCACATGCAAAACCCGAAACCACTCTCCATTCATCACTCCCAACCCGCCCAACCGCCCGAAACCAGCCGCGTTGCGAGCGGCCTAAAACCATCGACCGGTGGCTTTGGCTTTGAGCTCGGCGCTGGTTGGGACTGGTTAGCGCGCGGAGAGCCGAGCGCGTTGGAGTTAAAATTTAGAGGCTTCACCGTACCCGTGGGCCGAGATTCGATTATGATTGATCGGGTACTGGTAGCCGAAGCTCTGGAATTAATAGATTTTCGACCCGGTTTTTCCCGGTATTGGTGTCGGTGCTCAAATTTCACCTGGTGACCCACACGCACACACACACACACACACACATTCGGTTGGGCTGTACCACGTTGACCGGCAACCAGCAAGGTGGCGGAGAATGGTGCTGGTTGTGCCCGGTTTCGCCCGGTGGTTATGGCTGGCGGTGGCGAATTTTGATAGCATGAAATATAGCCAGCTATTAGTGTCGGTGGTAATGTTTGTGTGAGCGAAAAGCGGGAAGGGGATTGGGATTGAAACTAGGCTTTAGGGGATGAATAGAGAAACATTCTACGAATTTTTCAAAGATTGGTTTGGATTCAAAGATTTTTAAGTGCTCGAATGAGGAAAGGGGCATTTTGAGGTGCTTTCCGATCGCGTTGACGCTACGCTTGATTTTTAATTATTTTGCTTGGAGAAAAGGATTATGGGCGATGAAGATTTCCACAAATTGTTAAAGCTCAGCCACGTACCAACAGTTAAAAAATTGATTTGATTTTTTGATTTCTTTTAGGAGAGCTTTTCATGCAATTTCAGGGTGGATTGTTTTATATGAATTGTTGTGAAGATCATCTATAATTTTCGAGCTAATTTAATTTACTTTGTTTTGTAGGATGCCAGAATAAAATGTAGCAAACGTGTGTCTGAGATTAACTATGTTTCAATCAATAGAAAAAAAATGTATTCTCTCATAGCATTCGAGTTATGCGAATTCAAGATTCGCGAATTTTGCAATTATCGGTTAAATTTTTTCCAACAATTGTAAAGAGAGAATAAAATGCTTTTCTGCAAAAATATCGAAATCATTAAAACGATATAAAGAACCACATATTCTACACGCACTGTATGAAATATGTAGGTAAGTGCATAAAAGTACTAAAAATAATGAAACATAGTAATTTAACAACTATATTTTGGTTTCACGTGACATTCGACTTACACGATGTCGATGTCTTATGAACCCACGATTCGCTCTATTCGGGGAAAAACTGTAATATTAGTAATCGAGTTTTGCATATATTTAGACGCACACACAACAAGCTAATCATTTGTTCTATGACCAACATTTTAAACAGTTCTTAATATTCGAAAATTCTTCTTATTCTTTTTGGAGTATTGATATACACACCGTCATGCCGACCTACACTATACATTTTTTTGAGAACTACAGGGTTTCGAATCATGTAAGAAAATATTTCAATGATAAATTAGTAAAATTAATGAAGATAATTTGGGGTATTTACATCGGCTCCTACAGTCTGATGAAAGCTTCACAGTATGCTTGCAAAATTACCCTAGCCGATTGCAACGCTCCCCTATATGATTGCAAACTTCCACAGCATCCTTGCAACATTCCCCTAAGTGATTGAACTATTCCCTTTACAGGGTTTTCCAAGTCACGTTCGATTGTAAACATTGTTATTCACCGCATGCAAAATATTGTTCCACATCGATCTGACATTTCATTTCGATCAAAATAATGTTTAATTTCTACAGCATGATTTTCCACACCACTCAAGCTGGAGAGTTTGTCAGTTATTTGTTATGTGTTGAAAATCATGTGTTGAAACTGAAATTTCATGTTGAAACAAATAAACCATTTGATAGCTGTTGAAAAATATCTTGGATGCGGTGAAGAACGATGTTAACGTTCGAAACTGACTTGGAAAACCCTGTATATGATTCGAAACCCTGTATCGCAGACGATTCATTCTAGGCTTGAACCCACAACGGGCATGCTATTGAGTCGTACGAATTGACAACTGTACTACGGGACCATCCCACAATATTCGAAACATTTTCACTTGGAAAAGAGTTTAACGGTGTTAGTGAAATTTCGGTTAAAAACGAACCGCTTTTGCTGACCCTTTTTTCTCGCATCTCCAGCTTGACGAGGCGAAACGTTATGCCTCTAAAGCAATGCTTTTGGGTAGCCATCATAGGTACAGTGGCCACTGCCACTTATCGCCCGTCCATCCCTTTAATCTCCCTGGGGCGTTTTCGGTAAAGTTTGGCACCGGAATTGAATTATCCATTAATTGAATAAACGGTGCCAGTAATAATCGGCTTACGCTATTGCAAACTACGTCACCAGTTTACGATTAACCCCGTCGTTTGCCCGAACCAAACAGCGTTAAACATTCAAGCGCAGCGCAAATTATATTACACACTTCGAAGCCAGGGGTGCCATCGTTTTTTTCTTTTTTTTTTTTGTAAAGTTAAATTAAATCTAAAAATAAAGCATTTTTAACAACCTCGTTCGCTCGGTCGCCCGATTTTCCCATCGAGCGACGGTTTTATGTCATCGTAAAACTCATCGTATGCTGTACTGGCCACCAGCCGTGTACCTCTGTAATCACTCCCCATGGGAGGGGAAGAGATACGCTTTGAAAGGATTCTATCAACCATACACCCCTAAGGGCACTCCCCAATCCTCACTTAAAAAGGTGCCCTTTCTGAGAGACTGTCAAGGTAAATAATTTATTTACCTCACGGAAAGCCTTTCGGGCGGGGAGCGGGTGTTTTTCTACGATGGTTGACAAACTTCACGGGCACCCCGGGTCGTTAACCAGGTGCACCACCAGCCAGCCGGTTGACCTTTCCGAATGGGTGGAGAGAACATTTCACACCGTTTTGAGGGACGAAGTCTTCAAAACTGGAAGCCTAGATCGTTCCAAACCATCTTTCTGTGCTATTGGGGGGAAAAAACTAAATAGGAAAATTGAGCTCCGGCTGTGCTGCGTTGTTAAATTCACTTTCCGGACAATCTAACGGTAGGAGCCGGGGACGAGTAAAAGCAGTGCAAATGGTTTTAATGTGTCTGGCAGGCGGCCATTTTCTCGAAGCTGGAACAGAAATCGTTCGATTTGCTGCTCGTGAGCAGGTTCGGCGGCGAGGAAAGACGAAGGAATCACATCGCATCTTTCGTGTGTCGGTCTCCTTTCCTATCCCCCCTCTCCCCCCCCCCCCCCCCGCTCGGGGGTTGAGATGTCTGCGGAGCGTCCGGGGAAAAAAAGGTAGGCTTAAGTAGTTTCGGGCCAAATCGAACCTACATTGCCTCGCTTTCTCTCCCGCGTTCCTCTTGGGTCAATTTAAAAATTGAAGAAATATATTTGATTCGACTGGTGTGGCTCGGACGGGAAGGGATCGTGGTCGGGGAGAAGGGGCTCGCAACTAGGGGCGGGCCTAGTTCAAGAGCGAGGCTAGTGATTTTGCTGCTTCATAATTCATTCTGCTCGTTTTGCTCGCCTTCCCGCTTTGAAAGGAAAGGTGCCGGCAAAACCCCGATGTGTTGTTGTATATCGTTCGAGGAAGATTTTTGCAGCAGACAAGCCGTAAGGTGGTAGGCGCACACCTCGCAACATCTGGTGACCGTTAGGAGTTTATGAGGCACACTGAGCACGGTGGCTACTGTGGGGGAAGTGTTTGCTTGTGCAAACGTAGTTTCGTATTTTGCACACAGTGCTTTTGCAGCAAGACCGTCTCCGCAGCACTGCCTCTTGACGTTCGATAAATAGTGAACCTAACCTCACTTAAGATCGTGAACTTTCACGCACACAAACACTCACGTGTAGCAAAAAAAAAGCTAATAGGAAAAGTCTAGCGCTGAGAAGAAGGTAAAAAAAGGTTTACGGGAAAGGTGAGTTTGTATTGCGCCACTCGAATGCGGCTGTGTGTGTGTGTGTTTGTGGATTTGTTGGTTCCCGTTGCTATTTTCACCTTCTGCCGTGAGAGATGCCCGAAAGAAGGAAGGTGAAAAAAATGGGAAAAACGAAGCAGAATACCACCACCAGGTAGTGGAATAAATTGAAGGTTTATAAATATTTAAGTTTGAGGGGTTGCTGTCTTTTTCTTCCCTCCTCTTCTTCACCATTTTTACCTTTCTCCGCTCTGATGGGGTGCCTGTACCGTCTCGTGCCGCTGCAGCATGAAATGGTACCGTTTGACAGGATCTCATCCCTCCCCGGCCGCAGCTTCGTTCGCAAGATCGAAGGTGAAAGCTTCGGGGTCGACTCTTTGATCAAACCGGCTAGATGTGTTCGAGAAAAAAAGGGTTGCGTGTGTGTGTGTGTGTTTGTTGTGTTGTGCTTAGCATTCGATAAGGGCGCGGATTGAATCGAAACGGATGCTCATCTCGCTACACGTCGTTTTTATTTTTAGTTCCTTCTTGCCCGGGCACAGTCGGAGGAAAAAAAATAAAATAGGAAAGAAGTGCAGGAAAGGTGTGGAAGTATGTTGATAAAGCATGTTTGATTTTCAAAGTGATGAATCAGGCACATGATGATGGCCTTGAATTTTCAATTTTATGTGCGAGCGACGAAACAACCGACGACGAGGATGGGCTGCGCCTGTTGGGGCCCCAAATCAACCCCTTTAGGTGCTAGAGTCATCTTCAAGACTGTGCATTGTTTGTTTGTAGGTGTGTGTGTGTTTCTGTGTATTCCTAAAAAGGAGGAGAAAGAAACACGGCAACGAGTTCTTTTCAATTTTGTAGAGCAAACAGTTTTCTAGGAAAATAAAGTTACACCAACGGAAATACGGAAGGTGTAGCGAAAGGTCCACTCCAGTAGAAGCAAGGTGTCGTATTGTGTCGTTGACGAGCTTGAGTATTCAAAGACGAGCATTTGGCGTCGACAATTTGGCCGCTCCGCTGGGAAATGAATGCCAAATGAGACAGGGGAAACGGGTTGTGCAAACACACTGAAGAGCGGGGACAAACGATGGTGTCTTTTTTTTGCGAGGAAGACTTTTTACGAAGGAAAAGGTAAAAGTTGCAAGCGTCTCTTAATGTAGCGGAGTTGAGTTGAAGCCGAAAAACACACATTCCACTGTGCAACTTAAAGTGTGGGCAAAGAGCGAGGGAAAACTCACCAACTCACCAAAACCCACTCCCTCCCGTAGATGGCATGTAATCTACCGACACACTGCGGCACGGTAATGACACGTGTTAGTAATTACATCCTGCTTATTCAAACCTCTCATTCAATTATCGCCGCAGAGGCGATGCTCATAATTGAGAAAATTCTTGCCCAAAATTGTGCCAGAGCAAAGCTTGGGAGTTTTTGGTGCGGGGGTGTGTAGATACAGGGGTGTGGATAGAAAATTGAAAACGACGTTAGCAGCAACCGCACCGCAGGAGATCCGGCAATGCGTCCCCTGTTTACGCACCGGGTGGAATCTCTTTCCGCCAACACACA
>AXCO02007051.1:0-15366 GCA_000473525.2 Anopheles melas | reverse complement strand
TATTACCCTTTTTTTCTCTCGCATCAAAGTATGCAACGAAACGTTTGAACAATACGGATAGGAACGGAATCGTTCCATCCGATTGGAAATTCCAATAAGAACCCACCACTACGAACAGTCTCCAGACATCAAAAATTCCCTTCCAAAAAAAAATGGTAAACTAAAGCAATGTATAAATTACCGTACTGTTTTTAATATTTATTTGAACAACAAATATATTTTTTAAAATTTTTACTTCTAATGTGTATTAATTTGCGACTGTACTAATGCGTTTTTTCTTAATTTTCACACAGTTCTTAACACAACTCACATTCTAACAGACTCTCTTATCTGACCTTTGTATGACCCTCTGCATAGAAATGCTACTTGGGAGCTGTCTGCCAATTCGACAGGTACACGTCGTCTTTGGCGTTCCGTTATATTTGTAGCCGGGAAGAGACCAGAGTTCTGGGTGACGATACCGAATCAGCTTTGGCCACGGATCGCTTTTTCTCTACCGCTTCCGTACAGGCAGCAACAGGCCACCAAAGAGGTTCCCGTTTTACAAAAGAGTCTGTAACACTGTTACGAACGCACAGAGATCTGCCCCGGGCGGAAACAAGAGGCTAGCGTTGTAATTAAGGAACGGAATATTCAACCTCCCGAGATATTCTAGCTACAGAATGGCCGAACGCAAGTTTCTAAGCGGCCGATTAGTGTTGCTGGGCACGGTTTGTCTGATCCTGTTCCTGCTCCCACACAGTACCGCCCTGCGGGAAGGTGATTGTGAAGGTAAGAATTCTCATCCTCCACCAATCGTGTTGTAAAATAGAACGATTTCTCTAATACGAACGTTTTGCGATTGTCTCTCACCCTCCCGCCTCCCACGTCGACCCCATTCCAGTCTGCGTGAAGACGGTAAACACATTTATGGAAACATTGTCGGATGAGACAAAGAAGGACACTAAACGGATAGAGGACGAGTTCCGGGCGTTCTGTAAGAAGTCCAAAAACAAGGAACAGCGCTTCGTAAGTAGTTGCTCCGTGGAATGGTCCCGCTCGGAGCGTGCGTAATTATAGTCCCATCTCTTCTCTTCGCTTGCGCCACGCATCCACAGTGCTACTACCTTGGCGGTGTCGAAGATTCTGCCACCGGTATCTTGGGTGAGCTGTCCAAACCGATCAGCTGGTCCATGCCGGCCGAAAAGATCTGCGAGAAGCTCAAGAAGAAGGACGCTCAAATCTGTGATTTGCGATACGGTAAGAGCAACGGGTAATGGTGGGAATCAATCCCACTTTCGCCACAAATCGGCTCCACTCACCATTTCTCGCTCCCGTTGCTATTGCAGACAAACAAATCGATGTGAATGCCGTCGATCTGAAGAAGCTGAAGGTGCGCGATCTGAAGAAGATTCTCTCCGATTGGGATGAGGAATGCGACGGGTGCCTGGAAAAGACTGATTTCATCAAGCGCATCGAGGAGCTGAAGCACAAGTACGTCAAGACGGAACTGTAACCACATCATCCGACATAAGCGCGGTTTTTGAGCGGCGGATCTCTCGCTTTGCTCATCATCGCCATCATGCCTTTTGCCGGTTGTCGCACCACTGCGCAACCCGTGTCACCACCACACACCACGCGCCTGCTACAAGGATTGTGCACCAGATGAATGCGTAGCGTGAAAATGGGTATTTATTTTTCTTATTTTTTGTTAAATCTTCTTCGAATCGAAGAGAAGCAAAGCGCACGCTGCGCACAGTTTTGAGCCTGTTTTTCGCCTCCCCCCGCTCAACACTTGGAAGTTGTGGAAGCTTCCGGGGATACGTTTAGAACGGATACATTTAGATTAACGCAGGACAGTGGCAGGCGCGGGGTCAGGGCACATAAGACATTAAACTTAGGCAACAACAAGACCCTTGGTAAACGCAGGAACGAATAGAAACGAATGTGAAAACAATATTGTGTTCGGATAAAACAACAACAAATAAAACCGTTGAAAACAAAGTATACTACATACGTCCGTCCATGGCTTATTTATTACAGCTTCTTTGCTGTGCTGCAAACTTCTATATGTACTTTGTGTGAAGAAGAATGGCACCGAAGCCACTAAAACTCGATAGATAAGGTATCTCTGGTCCGTTGGTGAAATCGGAATGAGGGAATGCATGATGTGGCCCACCACCGGCCATCGCCGTTCTGGAAAAGAGCATTGCAAACTCTACCGTTCGCTTTTTCCACCATCCAGGGTGATTTATTTACAAAATATTATATGACAAGAAATGTACAAAATAATACTTTAGCACGTTAGAATAGTGTTGAGCTTTGATGTGTGTTTATGTGTGTATGTGTGTGACAGACTGGACTCGGGGGATGATCATCCGAAATGCCCATTGCGCTCGATGAAGAATAATTGTTAGATTAAGCTTAAGTCCATTCTGCTCTAATTTCGCAAATCGTTCCAGGCTAGATGGGAAGGGGCAGCAGCTATCTCTTATCGCCTGCCTGCACAGTCTAAAGCAAATGTTCCTAACACAGTAATACTTCGTCGGTCTTTGTGTGGTTTTCTCCGTTCGATCGCTCGAAAGGGAGTCGCGAGGGCTAGTGAGTACTGGAATAGGGACAGCCAAGACGCGGAACTAGCCGCCCAACTACCAACCAGTACCAGTACGAAATGTGGTTATGCTTTGTAATGTATTCTCACTATTCTAATATCGTATCGTGCATACCCTGTGTTTGAATTGTTCTATGCGTACGCTATTTCCGTTCTACAGTTGATGCTCCTTCAACTTCTGTTCAGCCTGCACCGGTGACACTCGTAGCCTATAATCGCAGCTACCTACCACCAGGTGATATCCAGTCCATGTGGTACACAAAGGCCTCATAAGTTAACATTCCTTTCTAACTAACTATCTAAAAAAGCAGCAGCAGCAGCAGCAGCATAATTATACCCTGTAACAGCCTGAACCTGAACAATCGTCTACTAAACCTGTATAAATCGCCACACTATACTCCCTCTCTCGTCTATCTCTCTCTCACTCGTCTATCTCGATATGTTGGCCCACATTTTGGAGGTTGTTTGTTTGGCCCAAAACGGAATGGTTTCGATACCCTTTCGGCTGCACGTACTTATCATCCCGTACTGAGCAAAAGGTTGAAAAGGAGGCAAGAAAGCATTGGTGCTACACGATCGATTCCAAAGCTTGATGGAAAAGAAAAAAGCTGACGATCGGTCGCAAATATCGAAGATGATGTGGCTCAATGTGAGACCAACTATGCGCACCCACCACCGTGTTAGGTATGTGTGTGTGTGCGTGTGTGTGTGTGTGTGTGTGGGGGCAGTGTAGAAGAAGGAAAAGCAAGGAACTATACACTTAACAAATAGTTCACGTGTTAGTTGTGTTTGTGGTTCATGGACCAAGCGGGAGCGGGCGCTTCTTACATTACCTCACTACCAACAACACAATAACGACGACTGCTCGGCTCTGGTTTTACAATCCATCATGCTCTTCATCACACTCCTGTTTTTTTTGCACCTGTTTTACATCCTCATTCAAGCATATACATATGTATATATGGTCACGTTCATGGCCGGCCCATGGCATTGTACGGTCGATCCGGTAGGCGCGGTGGCGCATTCTGGGCAGGTCGACTACAATAATTTAACAGAACACGGGTCAGTTTAGGAGTTGAAAGAATTACACAAAAATGGTTGTTTTCTAAATACAAGTGCGACGTGTGGGTAATTGCGATTATGAAGGAAATGTATACAATAGTAGTTAAACAGAATAGAAAGGCGTTAAAAGTGACGCAGTACGTAATGCGAGTAAGACAAACAAAGATTAATTACCCAATCCAAACCAATCCCATATTCTCACAAACTAGTAGATGGAAACATACATTGTTAGCGAATGAACCCAGAGCGCCCCAGAGTGTGGAGCATTAGTTGAACGTTAGACTAGAGACAGCAAACCACCAACCAGGCGACCCGAGAGCAAAGCAGAGCTAGTTCATCACCATTCCGATTACCGCCTCACGGAGGCAGCCGGCCTCCCATACAGGGCGGCGGTAGAAGCAGTTAGACAGACAGACGAACGAACGGACAGACATGCAGAATAATGAGCACAGCACAAACGTTTCATCCAATATCCCATTATTATCCCGCACCCAGTTCCAATTCCAATGAATTATGTTATACTTTATTTTTCTCTGTCATAGAATAGATATAATATGTATAGTTCTTATTCTGGTTTTGTTTGTTTCAGTTTCTCGCTTTGTTGGTTTCGTTCCTTCGTTCTCCTTCTCTCATCTGTTTCACCTGTCTTGCATCATGCGTACGTCTATCGCACATCCTTATACATTGTTTGCTCGTTGCTTATTACGTGTGTTTGTTTTTTATATATGTTGGAGAATGCATTTTTCTTTTCTTTTTGTGTGCCTTTCTTTTCTGTACTGTTGGTACATGTTGATGTTTTGCTTGCATTGTTTACTCACGTGTGAGTGTGTCAGTGTTTGTGTGTTTCATTTTCGATTTACATCAGTAAGTATCGAATCCTTTTTCCTTTTCTTCTTCTTTTTCTTCTTTTTCTACATTTCCTTCAAAGCGCACGTTGATGAAATTGTATGGTTTTGATATTTTTAACACTTCTTTTTATCAATTTGTCTTTTTGCTATTGGTACGCGTAGTTTTGTTTTTGGTATTGCATACACGCGCCCTATTATTCATTGAAGATGGCGGATTCAAACTGATATAACATGCACGACCGCATAGAGATTCTGCATCGGTTTTACCTTTAACATAATTAACCAGCTTCAGGAAAGTGTTTTCAAGACCTTTAATGGTTTGCTTCATTAGATTTAGAAGCTCTAGTATTATTTAGAGTGGGTGAGAGAGATAGAGGGAAAGAATATCCAGCCTAAACATAACGGTAGTCTCGATTGTTTCCTGTTTACTACAAGAACACTACAATTTTCCCATTTTTATTCATGAAATAAATTGGTTTTCGGGTTGGAAGGAAAACACTGTACGGGTGAAACTTTTTAAATTAAAAAAGCACCATATCCGACTTATTGAACACAACATCAAAATCAAAATTAGGCGCAGCAAAAAAAAACATTCAATAAAAAACAGGATATTAATATTATGGTTTAAAATGTATCATATCAAATGTTAACATTCGGCGCATTCCACAATGTGCTTGTGCCAGCAGGAATAATGTTTTTTTTAATCAATTCTGCAACCTGAAAGAGGGATTAATTACATTATCTTTTTCTGGGCATTTGTTGATAAATAAATTAGAGCAAATGAAATTGAGTCGATGGCGTCCTGGTCCTGGTTGAGGGAACTCATTGCAGTCGCTACGGCTAATGATTGTAAAGAGAAAACGCTCACGTCCTTTCATGATTTAAACAGGCTTCGTAATAACAACAGATACAATACTAATTGACCTATATACGTTGTAACCCTATGTTTCTCGATTTCACCATAATAATGTTGTTAATAATTGTTGTGCCATTGATTCAAATCAATCGCATGAAAAGATTGTATGTAACAAGAGCCTGCGCAACCAACAATTGCACGAAAGAACTCAAGCTGAGATCGCCAATTCACCAATTCGTATCGTAAGTCCATTGTGATTCAAAAGAAGATGAAGCAAAGAAGTGCACTCTTGTAGCAGCTCTCTTGCACACATGCGATGTTACAATGTTACACAACTAGGAAGTAACAATGTAAACCAAGAAAGCTCAAACATTAAACATACAGAAAACCCAAAATAGGATGCATGTACAAAGCACAATTTGTATGGGTGGTAAGAGTTTAACGAAATAAAATACTTAAAACAAAACTGTTGCGGGAACTGCCGTACACTAAACTATACGGAATATACAACGCTTCTTTTACATTTGTTGGTTGTTTCTGCCTGCCTGCCTGCTCATCGTTACTAGCGGCCGGTCTTCTCCTCCCTTGTTTGTGTGTGTGTTTCGTTTTTGCTTAGGTTTCGACTACATTGCTATCGTTCTCGGCTCACAGCTTCGTTTCTATAAACTTCTACAATTTTAAGCGTTTTCTTTAAATATTATCCGCGCACGCAAACAGTGAACAACGTTATCTTTGAACTATATTTATATATGCATATGTATATATTTATATTCATTTCTTGTAATATTTTTGTTGTGTCTTTTTCTTACTGGTACCATTTTTCTCTCGCTCGCCTGTTCTGTATTTTCTGTCTGTCCTGTGTGTGTGTGTGTGTGCGCTGTGAATACCACCTCTGATGCAACTGGAGGGGCACACTTTGTCGTTGCACCCAACAATGCATCGTTCTGACTCGTATGGTTCGTGTGTATGAGTGTGTTTATGTGTGTGGATTGGTATAATTAAAGAGCCCGAAGCTGCGGGTTTTAGTGGGCATCCGATAGAGGAATGAATTTTGTTCTGAGAGAACTTCCACTACGACTCCGCAGAGCATTTTCGTACTGGGAGGATAAGTGCGCTGTGAAACTTGCAGCCCATTAATATCATTAGTACTTCATTCGCAACATTAGAAGAAATTATGGTTCGCCGTATTGTTTATTTGCTGGTGCATCTATAGTTGGTTATCATTTTCTTGTTTCTGTTTTTTCTTCTTCTTTAGAATGCATGAAACATTTGGAGTGGATTTGTTTAGATTATTTAGGGATAGTCCTTGCCTATGCTGCAGGCTTCTCTTGTATTTGTATTCGCAACAGTGCTGATGTATTTTCACTTTCCTTTTCTCATTCTCTTCTGTTTTTCGGGGTTGCGCACCATACTGGTTGGTGCAGTTGTTTTTTGCTTTTGCATTTTAAAACTAGACACACAAAGACACTAAAGCGTTCAAACACACACAATCAACACATCAACATGTTTTGCAACTATCCTCATGTCGGTGCAGGTGCAGCGTGGTTTACGCAATTTGGATGAAATTCGATCTTCCATCGGGGTTAGCAGTGCACAATGAATGTTTCCGCGCCGGTTGCCTGTACTGATACTCTACTGGTAGTTAGTGTGTTTTATTCCTCCATTTTAAGTCCTTTACCATACGTGGTACTACACTATGTGGAATGTTTCCTTTTGCTTCTGATGCGCATCCTGATACGCATTAACCAGCTTGTTGCACTATTTATAAACCAGACTCTATTGGACTATCGCTTCAGACAAGCGGTTTAGTGTTTGCAGCCCGGTTTTTCCCTTTTTTACCCTAACAATAAGCCCCCGTCATAACAACGTAAGTAACAACACGCCGGTGGGAAAACCGATAGTAATGGGGACATGCACAGTCGCAGGAGTTTAACGGCAATACATTTGCAGCATTAAGGATGCGCTATATAGGCGGGAGTACGCACGAAACACACATGGCATGTAGCAGTGAAGGAGGTGTATGCATTTAGTCGCGCCCAAGTCATGGTTTTAGGTGTGATTATTTGATTTGTCCTGTGTTTTTTCTTCTTCTTTTCTCTCGCCTTCCCTTCACCACAAACAATGCCCCCCGGTGACATCAACACACATTACAGAGCAAGTGTAAATTTGGGATGAAAATGGACAAACTGGAAGCGGAATACTTTACTTGAACTTCGAGGCGAACACATTCGACAGTTCGTTCATGGCGGCATTGGTGACGGCCTGTCCGACCTGCTGGTTGATCTGTTGCCTGGTGCTGGCCGGAAGCATCTGTGCCATGCCAGCAACGGAACCACCACCCGGACGCCTGGATCGGTGTGTGGGTGGGTGGGTTGTGTGATGATAATGTGCGCGCGCGCATAGCAAAAGGAAGAATGAACATCACACCGTGCGCGTGGTGTTCGTCGCCAAACACAAAGTGATGGGGAAGATGGGAAAATGAAGCATTAACGTACAATACTCTAAATAACGATCGTTTCAAGTGTTGCATGATTGTTTCTCCGTGTTTGTAAGTATATAAGTAGGGATTCAACATTAGGCTTTAGTTTTCATAAACTATTACAACAACATGGAAAGTGCATCGTTCCTCTACTTCTCTCCTACTTGCTTTGCGATTGTGATTCGTGATTTACACCACTCGCATCCTAACACATACAACTGGCGATGAAAACTAACTAACTAACGGGCTTTACACATTGCTCTATCGTTTTAAGGGAAGGGAGGCAATGAGGGAGGTCCAGCTAAACCTCACACGCAATGAAACGTATCCTTCAAACGCTCAAATAAGCTGTATAACACAACGACTAAACAATAACATGCCTCAAATTGCATCACTGTTTTAGAGAGAGAGTGAGTCAGAGCTAATCAAAAGCAATGGGAGATTGCCGTTCGTATGAGTAACAGAATTGTAGTTTTAATAATTTCACGGTGGAAATTCGCACAAAAAAGTGATTCCATTTTTACAATATATCTCAATATTAAATTATACTTGCTTTGGTTCACTCTTCCACCCATACATAATGTTTGATGGCGTGGAACAATGTTTAATGTAACGATTTGTTTTTTTTTGGATACTGTTTTACTGGATCAACCCGTCATCATCAAACACGAGATAGTTAACTCTTCCGTGTGAGTTTAGTGTTGGTTCGGTAGATGATACCGTCCTTCCTGTCTATTAGATTGACTGCATTCCTGTTTAAAC
The DNA here is from genome assembly GCA_000473525.2 of Anopheles melas. Classification (NCBI taxonomy): domain Eukaryota; kingdom Metazoa; phylum Arthropoda; class Insecta; order Diptera; family Culicidae; genus Anopheles; species Anopheles melas. The sequence continues at coordinate 6,769 of AXCO02007051.1, read as the reverse complement.
TTTGTGTTTTTTTTTGTTCCTGCTAACTTTTGTTTTGTTTTGTTGAAACTAACTCGCCAATCGCATTTTGCATACTTTCCTCTACAAGTTAACGATCCATTTGCACATATGCGTATGTTTTGTATATGTATAATATGTATATATCTCTACATAAATTGCATGTTTCATACGATAAGGAGATTTCTTTTCACGTGTACGTTTCGTGTGTTTACTTTGCTCGCTATGTTTAGTTAGTTTTTAACGCCGCCTGTAAAAGTTAGGTTTGGAGGGTGTTAATTAAAAAAGACAGACAACAAATACGAACATTACTTGCGGTAAATTTCAAAACTGTTACTCAAAAGAAAAGCAACAGAACAGACAGAAAGCCTACGGTAAATCAGATGCGGTTAAGCGTAAACAATGTAAAACCTAAGCGAAGAATGATTCAAAGCATAACGGAAACACTGAACAACTGTGTACCTATAGAATTGCACAGTGCAATGGCAATCCCTCGCGAAAGGGTACAAAGTTAAACAAAGTTACAACAGAACCATAGTGATATCATAAATTAATAAATAAGATCGCTATTGAAATAGATAATTTAGTAGAGCACCCTTTGTTTTAAATGTTTAAATTTAAGATAAAAAAAGCAAAAAACTAAAAGAAAAATAAACGAGCATGGGAACGGTAATACTTACGATGGAATCAATGGTGCCGGTAGTGCCTGGCCACCTGGACGACCACCGGGCAGGGGTGGTGCGGCACCACCTCCTGGTCGGTTCGGTATTGCCGGAGCCGGCCTAGCACTAGCTGGTGCTGGTGGTGGTCCCCGGCCAGCCGGAGCTCCCATAGAGCTGAGCGAACCCTGGAAAAGCAGAGAGTAACAATTACGTGTCAACAATCGCGTAAACGTCCGCGCCCGATCAGGAAACACGAAACAGCGGGGCAAGGTATGGCACGCTTACCTGCTGCTGTGGTGCAGCTTTACGCGGACCGCCCGGGCTCGGGGGAGACAGCCGCGGGTTGTCGAGACCGCTCGACAACCAATCATTTTTCACCGGTGGTGGTACGGGCGTAGAGAAGGTAGCCATCGATACGTCACCTAAAATGGGAAATGACAACAAGCACCAGATGGCAGAATAAACACACTGACAGCAACCCCGACCATGACCATGCTACTACTCACCAATAATACGCAGCGCTTCCTTGCACGCGTGATACATTCGCAACATTTCTTCACGTTTTTGTGCTTCGTCCGCGCTTTCCTCCATCATCGAGGCCTTTGGTTTAAGAAGATTAAATAAATACCGTCAGTTTTTTTCATTCTTCCAATGTTCCAACTGGCACATTAGACACAATCACAAACATACCTGATCGCCGGTAGCGTACAAATGCGCCAACAGCTCGCCGTTGATGAAATCCTTGGTATTGTTAATGATGAGCATCATGATAGCTTTCGGAACCATGTCACGGGTAGTTTTGGTGACGATGCGCATGTACGATTCGACAAGATTGCGTATCGTCTCTACCTGGCGCTCCAGCTGCGGATCAAGGGACTGTCCAGTTGGTCCACTTTCGCCTCCACTCTCCTGTGGGAATTGGGACGCATTTTCATGTTAAATGTCTGTATCTAATACACGGCGATATAATTATATTAGCTTGTGAAATAAAACCAAAGCACCATCCTTAATTGCAGGTTTGCTTACATTTCATTAGTAACAAAACATGTGAAGCAAAAATACCACAGCACACACTAAGCCAAACCACCCAAACCGTCTGGCAATACATTGAAGAAAAAAAGTGTTACAGTGCAACAACCGCACTACAAAATTTGCCCCGGAAACTGATCAGTATATGTTACAGATGTGTGTTTCAGAGTAAGAGAGAACAAGGGATACAGAGGATGATAAACACATAGAATAGTGCCAATTTGATTTGTTGATCAAACATTGTACTTTTAATATTAAACATTTCAACCATAAGTTAACCAAGTTATAAAAACGATATATGAAACAACGCATTTTCGCTATACAATATTAGTTTGCTGTACGCAGCAGCTGTTTTGTTACGAAAAACATAATATTCATAATATTTCCTACTTATAATCAATGGAATTAGACCAAGATATGTAAAAAAAACATATTCTATGTAGTCCTACTAATGTTATAGTTGGTAGGATCATCGTTGTAGTGTTAGGTGAAATTGATATTGAGCTATTTGAAGTAGAATTTAAAATGAGGACAATCCAAAACCAAAGGAAAACACATATCATAAATACATTACTGCGTACTTCAGTATCTGTCTTACTAACATCATCTACTAGAGATTGCTGATGCGATAGCAATTTCTGAAATGAGTTAAACAATTTAACAGGACGAAACGATCAAACAACTCGTTACACGGTTGACGGATATATAAGGCAATAACTTTCATGTAAAGCAAACGACCCGCGGGAGAGTAAGCCAATGGAATGCTCGGCCCCATTTTACAAATCGTCCTTTGGGGACTGGCTAAATTTGTTAACCCACTGACCAAATTTTAAGCGGTGACCGATGTGTTGGACCGATAGCAAAGAGAATGTGTGTTGATTAAAGTGCTACTAGGGACAGACATAACAACGGAAACATCTATATTGTGCTACAAAGGAGGTGGGGTAGAAACCCATCTGGAAGCAGGATGTGCGGGGAACAACCTCTGTCAACAAATTATTTAATAAAACAATTATTAAACCAACCTCCGCTTCCGTCTTCGATGATCGCGAATGGTGCAAAAGTGAGAAAAAGATAGAATGAAATCAGTCACGAATTTGCAGTTCATGTTGAATATTCATCACCCAATTACACTTTTCTCAGAATCACGTGTTTTTTACAGTGTCGTTGTGTCGACAATGTTCTTGTTAGAAGAGTTACTGTTCTGTCACTGGTAGCAGGATGTTATGCAACAACAAACTCACCTCATCTCCGTTGGCGGGAGTATCCTTTTCAGGGTACACACCCGCACGCAGGAAGGATGCTTTCCATGAATCCACATCATCAGTGCTTTCGCAAGACAGCTCCAATTGCTTGTAATCCTGTGGAAAGAAAGAACAATATTTAGATTTCAAACCTTCAACGTTGATGCTTCCCGAACCAACCAACTCTCATGGGTGCTCTCCAACATATTACCTTGTAAACGTTACGTCCATCTGGATTGAAGAGACCGAACGTGTGTCGCCGGGACATGAATCCTTGCTCAATGTCACGGAGCTTCAGCCCGTCCAGGGGCAGCATAAATTTCTTCTCCTTCTCGTCCTCATCCTTGAACCACGAGATGCTCTCGGACGTTAGCACGAACCAGTACGGTCTCGAGCCACCCTTCATGATGCCCAGGTTTTGAATGCACATGTGTCCCTTGCGGATCACTTGCGAGCCAAGGTTGCGAGTGCCCGTCTTGACCGCATTTTCGGTTTTGCTTTGAGCACTGCGGGAATAATCAAATGTTTACGACAATCATTCAATGACATACCCAAAGCACTACCGCTCCCACCCGGACACTCACTTTGCGAAACCGATGAAATCCTCATGGTTGGTGTTCATGTAGGCCAGCTCGTAGTCGATCAACAGCATCATCTGCTCTTTGGCCTTTTGTTCGCACTGGCGAATGTGCGTAGTAATGATACGCTCCGTCTCATCGCGCAAACGCGGATAACGAGCCATCTGGCAAGGAAACGAAAGGAAAGGCGGTTTTATTTTTAAATTACATACTTCATTCCGTACTAACGAAAGCAGCCAACTATACCTTGTCTGTGCAAATTCTCACAACATTAGACAACTCCAAGACGGTCAGATCGACACACTTCAGGATCGGTTCCTTGAGCTGGGAGATTTGTTTCTTGACGATCGCCTCGAACGCCATGTCCGGGGTGAACAGACCGACACGAATACCGTGAATATTGCGAATGGCGAACGAAATTTCACGCCGCAGCTCCTTCTCATCGCACGACATCTTGACGATCTCGAAACGCAATCGCTCGTGGAATATTCTATTGATCTTGGCACCGCCAGAAAGTTCGTTCGTGTTGACTAGCGCCGAACCGGAACCTTCAATTGTGCGCTCGAAATCCGACTGCAGTTGCTGGATCATTCTGTTGGAAGACAAAGCAGATGAATCGCCCAATCAAAACCAACACGCGTTCGCGTTCACCGCCGCCCTCAATCTTGCGCGCGCTCATTGAACTTACTGCAGCATAGCCTTCGTCTTGATGCTTGGATCGTCCGGGCGGAAATGTTTGTACTGATCCACATCCTTCTCCAGCGTTAGCATCTGCTTCTGTAGCCGATCGCGCAGCGCCGGCAGCGTATCACGGATATGGTTGGTCAGCTGCTGATTGAGCACCTTCTGCAGATACGGCGTGCCGAGCCGATCGGCAATGTGCCGATAGCTCGGATGGCTCAGGAAGAACTTGCGCTCCGCGGCCAGGGCCGCATGGATGTCCTTTCTGCCCTCGATATCCTTTTGCGACCGGTTCACCACACCGATGTAGCCACGGCGCAACGGCAGCAGCTTGTTCTCGAGAATATCGCGCGCATCCGTTCCCTCGTCCATTAGATCGAGCTTGGTAATGACACCGATCGTCCGGACGCCCTGCGGGTCGACCTCTTTGGCCAGCTTGAGCGCATCACTGTTGGCCAAATCGGTGTTGGCGGGCGTGACGGCCAAAATCAGACACGTTTCCTTGCGGATGAACTGAAAGATCATGCCCTTGATCTGGTTCTCAATGTCGGCTGGCTGATCGCCGATCGGTACCTTCGTCAAACCGGGCAAATCGATAAGCGTCAAGTTGAGTACTGAAATGGAACAAGCAAAAGGAACATTTTTTTTACTAAACCGTCACTATGGATGAACTGAGCCATCACCTTACCATGCGGCGAGTACACGCGAAGATTAATCGGTATGTTTGAGATACCCTTGTTGCTACCGGTAATGCGATCGGTTTCCGCTTCGATCTCCTGCCGAATCTCCTCAAAGTTGGAGAACTTCTTACCCTTCTGATGAAGGAACTCTCCAAATTCTGTGGCACAACATTATATCATATATTAAACTCATGGTATTTATTTGTTGCCTTTTTTTCGCTGTCTCAACCCAACTTACCCACAGTTCCATTGATTAGCTGTAAAATCAATGGTCGTCGCGTTACGATGCCGGATCCTCGGGGGAGAAAATCTCTGTAATGGAACAATAGAAGCACAAGACCAATAACAAATCCGATACAAAAGATAACGTGCAGTAAGTTTTAGAACTAATGACATGCATCTTTGTTGCTGGATAATGTCCAACGCAACACACCATTTAACTGTAAACGCTCTATACAACAGCAGCAGCTTGCCGTTGTGCCCGGTCCCTGCTGTTTGTCGAACAGCAATGCTCATTGTGTGTGTGCCTATCTCGTATCGAAAAGTGTTTTTATCTTTCTTGCAAGTCGTCTCGTAATGAATGTGCCTCTGCTTCCTGCCCGTAATCGAGGGAGGAAAAGCTGTGCATCCCCCATATCCCGTGTCGTGTCGATTGCCCGCAGTTCCCCATCAGCATCACGTCATGATGCGAAGTGATGCTAAACGTTAGTCATGGTTAAATGAGCTTCTTCTACCCGTTTTAGTCAAGAATGTGTCATTTCCTGTCCACCGTTCTTTCACTCCACCTGGCGTTTCGAAGGACATACGCCAGTAGCAGCAGCAGCAGCGCAACACTCGCAAACGAATGGGGAAAAAGAACGCGCTGCAGTTGCAAAACCACCTTCCCGTCTTCACCCGTTATCGTGGATATTATGTAATTTTTTCTTCCTTCTACGAGCTCCACTACTAACGCGCAAGTAAGGACGAAAGCGGAAGTGTTTGTAGATACACACGTAGCCGTGATGGTGCACAAGTGTGCGTTGCTCTGCTCCGGTGGTGCTCCGATAGAGGAGGGGTGGACGTTTGCGTTCGTGAGTAGACAACAAAATAATTTGAGCGAGAATATGAGAGAGCAGAAGGACACGCGGTTAGGATCCACGCTTACAACCTGGGGAGGGCAAGGGCACCACACTGATTGCATTAAATACTGTTTTGTAATTTGCTGGCACAAGATAGCATTCATCTTAGGCAGGAACATCCGATCGGGGGCTTAGATTAAGAGCGGAAAAGTGTTAATATTTTCACTTCCAACACCATGCTCCCACCCCCCCACATGCTGCCTGCGCACATACGTCACAGCTCACCGACCGTCATGCGACGCCTGTGGGAGTTTTCTCTCCATGTGCCGACGAGTATTTGCTCAGATGTTTCGCTCCACCAGCACTGCTCTGTGTGCGCGTTTGCATCTGTGCTGGATGGTGTTGGTAGGTCATCCCAGTGCACATTGCACGATTGTGAACAAACCGATGACTTCAGGGCAAGCTAATACTCACTGTTCTCAGAGTATGACGACGGCGGTGGAGAGATGGAGAAGCAATGAAAAAGTAAAACCTCCGAAACGACCCGTAGCTTTAGATAAGGGTGCCACCGCCGCCGCAGCCGCCTCCATAAACTGCTGATTCTTCAATTATGGTTGTTTTTTGGGGAGGGGGGGGGGGGGGGGGTGGGTTAGAAAAATCATTATTTGGCCCCCTTTGGACGTGTGTAGGCAATGGAGGTGTGCACGGTGCTCGTTCGAAATGTGGCGGAGCACAGAGCGTAGGACGCGCGGACGGTGTGTCTCGATAAAAGTCCACTCTATTATCGATTATTTTTCGACTCCTCTGATAGCTTCCACAAACACACACACACGCGAAACA
>KI921132.1:0-14212 GCA_000473525.2 Anopheles melas | reverse complement strand
ACACTCCTGTCCCGGATAAGTGGTTGTGTAAATTGATAAAAATTGGTGTTGATGGCGCTATTTATTAGGTCGTGGTCGTGAGGAAAAATCGATTGCTACGAAAAAAAGCTGAACCCCTGACGTAGGACTAGACCCCGATTGCGGGTTGGCATTTTTCCTGCCGAGCGAAACGGAAGCAAAGAGGCAACAACAAAAAAGAGGATAGGAAAGCTATATCGACGTTTTATCTGTTTCCGTTTGCTGCTGCTGCTGCTGTGTTTGGCTTTATAGATGAAGTGTTGTTTTCTTTTAAAAGATAACATTATGAATTATTGATGGAATCGACATTGGAGCGCACGGCTGCTGGTGTAAAATAATAATGAAATTGTGTTCGATCTGTGTTTTCTATCCAGTTTATGGTTTGTAACGGTCAATAGAGATGAAATTTCACACCCGAGAAATGGTTTCATTTTGTCTAAATCGATTGATTGGTGGTTGCGATAAATAGGGTTTTGCTTTGTTAATAAAAACCTTTATTTGAATTGTTTGAAACATAAACCTTCCAGGACTTGACTTGAATGATTTTATATTTCATCTTGGGGCAATTTAAGCTGCCAAGTTCCTACCTAAAATGGTCAATTAATTTTGTACGATTTTTTGTTTGCTTCTCATTGGGGTTTTCCTTTCTCCAAAGTATCATAATTCATCCCAGTGGGAGAGAAAAAACAAACGAGAAGAAAACTTTTCTGTCTTAACCTTCATCAAAATCCCTTTTCGATGGATCTAGGTCGTCCTTACAGCCAACGGGTTACAGCGCTCTTTTCGAAGTACCATCATTTCGGGTGCAATAATGACAAAGTTCTGCTTAACCCACGTTGTTCTTCTCTCTTTTTTTTTTTTGTTGTTGGTGAAAAATCGATGAAACTCTACCAGCACTGAACGTTTTGCTCTCAGGTTTTTTTTGGTCTTAGCTTACCTTTTTTCCCGCTGGGTGCTTGTTGATTTGTCTTAATTTGTATTACGATGCCTCCCTTTTTCATGGGCCGATGCCACCGACACCGACACCATCGGCAAAAGGTACTTGACCTCCTCTTGGGCTATACACATACCATACCGTCTACAAATTATTTATTCTGCTTGTGCAATCAAGAATCGATCGATGTTGGGGTTTTCTCCTCCGCTTACATTTGCCAGCCATATCCAACTTCCCAAAGCTCTGTGCTCCTCTGTCTTCTGTCCTTCTCTGTGTTAGGGTTAGGTCTCTGTGTTGGAGTTACAGCGGATCTCTGGGATATTCACCCCATTTCGGTTTCTAAATTTGAATTCTCGAATTTGCATTTCATTTTCCAGCACTGAAACCTTTGGCGAAGAGAAGTTGCCAAAATTTGGCACACTGTTCTTTGAAGCTTTTTGTCTAACCTAGAGGAAATGACCTTCCGGCCTTTCTTGTGGGACGATGGTTTGGTGTAAGGCACACTGGAACCTCTCAAATGGTTTAAATGGCAGACATTATTCAAAGTCTACCATTGACACTTCAGACAGATTCAAAGTTGGAGTTCGGAACTGGGCTGCAGAACAAGGGCACAGAAAGACGTCGATGCTGTACTACAACAGGTCGCTCTAATTCCAAAAAAACCTTCTCCGGACTCGCTCGATCATTCAATGACGCATGTGGCATGCGTGGGATTCGATCGAAACGCGCGCGCCACCATCCCAGTATGGCAGTAGAGCTAAACTTGGTCATGGCGTGGACGGTAGCGCCAAGTGCCGCCAAGCTGGTGCTGCCGGCGTCACGCCAGAGATGGGTCCGGGCGTTCTTGGAAAGCGCAAAACGTGACTCCGGACAAGTTTGGACCATTTCTCTCTGCTGCGGATTATCTGTTTCTTTTGTGTACTGGAAAATGATTGCAAAAAGCAGCACAACAACCCTTCTAGGAGTACACCCTTCTGCTGGTGCTGCTTTCCCATCGCGCCAACGGAGCAACCCAACCCGAAAGAGCACACTTGATGAAACCGATGATATTGCAAATGTTGACCTTGCTCACGGTTGGTCCACACCCCAACACTAATCACCTTGCCGTCCACTCATCCAGGGGGCGGCACTATCAGAAACGTGTGTCTTCCTCAATGGAGGGTGTGGGTTTTGTTTTTTGCTCTAACGGAGCTACTTCCGTTCCAGTTCCAGCGCTTTTCCACCCATTGCCCCCCCCCCCCCCCACAACGGGCTTCGGTCGTTGGGATGGGGAGGGCAGCTGAAGTCGCAAAAAAAGGCACACATTAAGCGTGGAACAAAAAGACGTGGATAAGCCTTCGCGAACTCCAGCTCGGAATGGTGTGGCGCATAGCAGAGAGGAGAGGGCTCTTTGTACGCTGGCTAGGACGGACGGCAGGTCAAGTACGATAAAACTGTGGAGAGTTTAGAGGGTGTCTGTTTTTTTTTTGTTCTCTCTTCTGTCCGCGTTGGTTTTGTGTTTGTTAACATGCACCAGTTCCATTTTTCAGCCAGCGGCCGCCAACCCGTTTCAGCAGATGGGCGTTGGTGGTGTGGTGGCTTCGCTTGAGATATTCCGTTGCGTTGTGGAACTTTTTGGAGAACGCGGGTAGTTTGGAGATGGTTTTTTGTTGTTGTTGTTATGTTCCATTTTTGTTGCATCTTTGGCTAAGGAATGACTCAATACACCCATGAGGCAGCCAAGGAACGGATTTTTGGCGTTTTTTGTGTGTTCACCGTGTTGGGTGCACGGGATTACACTACAGATAATAAATAATTATAGTGCACACGTGAAGGAGTCGGTGGAGTGGTGGCCCCGTTGTTCAGAGAAGGAGTTGTTTTTTTAGTTGGAAATTATTTTATACCTTACGGGATGATGGCATAAACTCCTGACCGAGATAAGGTGCTCTGGCCAATTTCGGAATTGCACCAACACGTTTGTAGACCGTTTTTTGAAATGATGTAAACTTATTTTTTGCTACTTGTTGTTTTATTTTTCAGTTGTACAGCAATTTCCACGATTTTGCGAAATCATTCCAACCAAGTCGTGTAAATTCTTCACTGTGCAGAACAATCGTTTCCAGTGCGCTCTAGCATTCTTCTCGATCCAACGAAACAACATCAAATTTAGTTTGTGCATTTTGTCGTTGGGTTGTTGTGGTTTTCCGCCCAATTGCCTTTGTTCTGTGCTGTTACTGCACATGCTTCTCCCATTTATAGCCAGCGCTGGTAAGCAGTTTGAGCGAATGGCTTTAAATTTAGCGAAATTAACGCATTACTTCCATCTGCTGCTGCTGCTGCTGCTAGTACCGATCGAGCGACGCTATTTTAGTGGCACGAAAATTCAAAGCATGCCTCTGTGCACACCGGAGCTGTTGTGTGTGTGTGTGTGTGTGTCAGTCGACTTCTTGGCGATGTCGGAATTTTCCTTTGCCGTTAGCCCTGAAAAAGGGGCGCGTGTGTGGTATGTTTTTCTGCCAACGTATACGTGCAGGCTGTGTTTCTGTATTGAATGTGGTTGAGAAATCGATCCACACAATTGCTGAAGCTAATTATGAAACTAGACTTGCACGACATTGTTTTCGTCTTGTCGGCTGATTTCCACTTTAATTACTTTGATTTAATTTGGTTCCTTATTTAATCGACATTTGGACTTCGCAATCGTTAGCTTTTATGCAGAAATTAACTGCACACTGAAACAGCAGCCTCACGGTGTCATGCAATGTGCCTAGGTTAGATACGTCACCCGTCCTGCGATCGATTCCATACAGAACTTGATGTCTTCTTCCGCAATAGAAACTTATTTCGGCAAGTAAACGGGTTGATTTAAGGGCATATAAATATTACTTTAAACACACGACGACTGAATGAAATCATCTGATTGCTGGAAAAAATAATGTATTGTACAAAAACCGGTTACTACTCGAACCGTGATAAACAGTTTTTATTGTTGTGGTAATGAGGGTCAATTAGGCGTTGTTATACCTGATATAAAAAAAAATCAATCAAAAGCTACTGCTGCCCTACATAATTTGCACTCAATTGCCGTAGTTTTAACGTAAATTAGTGCGCACACACCTCTCTACATTCCTCTACACTCTTAGCCCTCCACCTCTTTTTCTCTTCTGCTTATCTGTCTTTTGTCATAAAGGGTGTGTTTATGCCCCATCGTGCAAGGTTTTAGATCCATTTTTTCTATTATTTTGTCTTCCTGCAACCAGTGGTGGTGACAGAGGCAGGCTAGCTTAGGTCGTGACTTGGCTAGTCGGCGACTATTTAATGTGTGTGTGTGTGTTTTTATAGTGCGGTTTTCTTGCTTATAAGAGCGAAGGAATGCCGCACTGTGCCGCACTCGTGTGTGGTGATAGCGGCAGTGTCGTGTTCGTTCTAGCAAGAAGCCGCTCATGGCCGTTTGGTGGGGTTGGAGAATGGGCCCAAATGAATGGGCGCTGCAGCAATGACCCATAAATTCCGTAACCAGCCAGCAGCAGCACCACCACCGGGGCCGCCGGCATGAAGGCGTGAAGGGTGAATTTGACTAATTAAAATTTTCCCTTTCATCGAGCGAAATATTTCGTGCAAGATTTTTACTGTGAGGGTGAGGGTTTAATGTAGCGTAAAGGGTCAGCACGGTTGGCAGTTCCTTCCGGTGTGCCTATGCCCTTGAGGGAATCACACGACACATATCGCAAAACTGCGCACATTTGTATCACAACAGACATGCGTTTCACAAAGCCAGTTCGTGCTGTGATGCTTTATTTTATAGAAAACAGCCATAACGAAAGAGTGAGAAGCTAAGAACGGGTTCTCTCTTTCATTATTTCTAGAGCAAAATATTTCCTTTTTCGGTAGCTTCTTGTCGACATGAGGGCGTCTTTCGAACGATTGCGCGCTCTGCCTTTAGCGTCATTGCAGATAAAATTGGAAGCTGAGTAGATGTGGATCTTCCGTTCGTTTGGAGCTCTACTTACCGATTCTTACCCCCCATAGCACATTGTTCTCCTTCTCATTTCCAATTCAATCGTTTTTCGAACGTTGTGGAAGTTTTTTTCCCTTCTCTCTTCTCTTTTCACGCTAAAAGATTTAGCACGAGAAGGAAAACACTCTACCGGCAGCGGAGGTTGTTGTGTGTCGCAGTTTGTCTTGCATCCGGAAGAATCACTTCTGCAGATGCGATCAAAAAACAGAGGGGTGAAAAGGTGCTTCTTTGTTGGCGAAGTTTTGCGGAGGTTTAATCGTCATCCACCAATACCGCTTGGATAGATCGGGAGATTTCCACTGGGCAGGGTGTAAGAAGGCTAGGTCGATGAACGAAACATTGGTGGAAAATAAAGGTTCACTGAACTAATCACAAAACTTTTCTCCCTTCTCACTCGCTGGGTGTGTGTGTGTGTGTTTGACAGAGCGAACGGGAGGGATTGATTGGTTCGGGTTACACACACACAAGCCATGGCTTACGTTCCTGCATGGAGGAAGTTTTGCAGACATCAATCCATCAAAAAGCGGCTGTCATAGCGCGGTGGCGTCCGGGATCGACGAACGTCTGTCAATTTCCCTTTGGTCTGGTGCGAGAGAGGGTTTATGATTTGAAGTTTAGGCGTGTGAGAGGGGCAAAAATGCTTTAAAAAGAAGGAGCGAGAAAGAGCACTTTGTGGATTGGGATTGCGTGTGTGTGTGTGTGTGTGAGGTTAGGCATGTTATGCTGCTCGCGACAGTTTCACTGTGTAATGCTGACTCATCTTTCCAGCCGACGTGCAACCTCGAACTTCAACTCAAACTCCAATTCCAGCACAACTCGTCGGTCCGTTTCAGTTGTACCGCCTCTTCGTTGGACAGTGTGTGCGGCCACACTGCTGTGAAGCACACTCTCATCCCCCCAAAGCAAACAACAAAAAAAAGCCGTCGTCGTGCCGTCTGGGTCATATCAAGCCCAGTGTTGTCACTCACTGATCGTTCAGTCGCTCTCCCCCTGACGGCTGGCATTGAAATGAATGAGGGGGGAAAACAGAGACGTTATCGTTGTTTTTTTTCGTTTTGTGTGTTAACGGATTTTATGCTGTTTATGGGCAACTTCATTGTGTCCATTGCGTACTGGGTGGAGATGTGTGCATTCCTCGTGCCACGTGTGCGCCGCAAAGAAGGGTTTCGTGTGGTGTTTGGGTGAATGTGTTAGCGAAAAGAGCAGACAGGCATTGCTTAATTAGTCTGGGCTAACAGAGCACACCTTTTCTGAGCTTGTGTTTCATTAAGGATGCAACGAAGGCAATTAAAATCATTGGATTGAAAAATCATAATGTTCTTTTTCGAAATAAGCTTAAGGGTCTGCAGGTGGTAGAAGCATCCAGATCTAGTTGTTAAAGTAAATTTTTACCCCGGTTTATACGGCAGTTAGCTCGACGACTGTGATAGTGTCATTGATAAGCACTTGGCCACTCGCGCTCGACGTCGTGGGATCGAAACTCATTGGAACTGGCCACACTTGATTTATTTTTAAAATACAATTTGTCATTTTGAAATACAGTAATGGCTTTAAAGGTGAATTAGCATGAACGAAATTAAACCTCTGCTGCACGTAAAACATCATAAAAGTATTTATTAAAAAAAAATATAAGTTCATGTGTTTAAAATCATTCGTGTTCGACAATGAGCAATCATCGTTCTCGCTAAATAGGTGATTTTCAGGTGTCCATTTCAATCATAAATCACTGTTTTTCTCTACCGCACTGGATTGTTCTTGTGCTCATTTGGTCCGAATCGATTGGCTACCTCTTCTCTCCACCCTTTCGTCGAGCCACAACCGCCAAACGTCCACCGATGGCTCCACTGCTAGTGAATTATTAATTACTTCGAAAACTTTGCATCGTTCGGTAACCGCTTACCGGCACCGAACCGTGAAATTTCCACCATCGGAAAAGGGTAGTAGTTAAGCACACGCCAGCAAACGCTCGCAAAGCAAACAGCACCAGCAGAGCAAGCACGTTCGAAGGGCGACCGGAGGCGCATTGCCTATCCCAGCACGAAAATCGATCGACATTCGATCGTGATGGTAGAGAGGTCCTTTGGTCGCTTCATTTTATCTAATAGAAATTTCATGCAATTACCCGTCTGTGTGCATAGGGGGCGCAACTGGCACGGACATGGACGGAGCTTTTGTCATGTTGATGTGGTGTGGGTGGGTGAGTGAATGAGCGGGATAGCAAAACAGATTATCTAACGGTCTCTTTAGCACAAAACGAGGCACTGCTACTACCCTTCTCTAATCCTTCCACTACATAACTCCCGTCGGGTTGTTGGCAATCCTTTCCCACAACCATCAAGCGACGAACTCGCTCTCTAGTGTGTGTGTGTGTGTGCTTGTGTGGCTCTCAGGGGGCCGTAATCCAATCAGTTTGTGCCCCACCGACATTGGCAGCCACATTTAATCTCGCCTCAGTATAGAGCAGCAAAACCCCTTCCTCGTAAAGCTTTCACGCTTTTTTGTGGAAGGTGATATGTGTGTTTGGTTGCGAGCGGAACTGAAACCAGCGGAGAAGCTCCCGGCTTTTCGCCCATATGTGTGTTCACTGAAATGAAACGGCCTCGATTCGATTCAACTCGGCTGCATTCTCATCTGTGATGCGAATATACTGCTCCTCTTGAAAAGCCGCATTAGTGTGTAGCCGGGGTGGGTTACACCGAGGCGCGCGTTACGCTTGACACAACTTCCAGCTAGAATCAACGAGAAACGGTACGTGTACAATCACACACATGTGGAGAGAGGCAAAAGGGCTTCTGTGTAGTGGGGCTGGTGGTGGGCCCCTTCACACTGAAGGTGAGGGTGCGCGCGGATGATGGTCACACTTGCCTGGGTGCCAACTGGGCTACCCTTTTGGGTCGGACATTTAAACACCTATGGTTTGTGTGTCTGTTGCAAGCCGATTGTGTCGGCAGAACGTGTACGTCATCATCGTGTGTTTCATGTTTCAGCGGGTTGTTGTTGCCCCCGGGGTCGGTTCTACTTTCTTCAGTTTTGCGCGCAAAGGTCGCCGAAGGTGTCTGGCGGGAAAAGTATAAGACATTCTTATCAGTGCTGCCCGCCCGAAGCGGAATGGAATTTAATCCAATCACATGCTTGCAGAATTCCAATGCTCTCTCCTCCACCCTGTCAGGTGACGAATGGGAAGGCAACAGAAATGCCATGGGAAAAATGGCAAATGGTGGGAAATATATTTATGAACGTGTTGGGTTTTTTGGTTTGCACACATCCTTTACATCATCCATGACCCAAACGTGTTCGGTCATCGTAGTTCGTCTTCCGTGCTCTAAGTGTATGCTTTTGAAAACAATCACAACACAGCAAATTGAATTTTCATCAGAATTCTTAATACGGAAATTGGATATTGCATTTATTCTTGTACCTCTCACGCATGATTTGATCGTTTGATTTTTTGGAGTTCGTTTCGAAATGCTCCTCTCGCAGTCGGTCATTTTCAATCGCAGTAATTATTTGCCGGTAGTGAATTACATCGCACTCCTAATGAGCTTACGGTTTACGGGTTTTTCCGCACGATTTTGGATAGCCTTGAAACGTCTTGAAGGACACAACCTACCAGAGCGTGGGGTAAGCTTAATGGCTTCCCTCTGCTCCGAAATCAACACGCCAAACCAAATCGCGAATGTCCCAAAGCAGTCAAAGTCGCAATCGGTCCACAGGCAATCCAAGAGAGAGAGAGAGAGAGAGAGAGACTGAGAGACACGGTTGAGTAATCAAGGCTCTAGGAAGCGTAAATTTGTCCTGCAAACACACGGCGCCCTGCGTTCGTTTCGCTTCCATTGCATTCACTGGGGCGCCTTTTGCTCATCTCGGGTGTGTTTGTGTTTCTGTACAAGATGTTCCAGTCTTTTCCAGATAAATGGAGTGATGTTCTATTTTTATGATCCGCAAGAATAACCTTAATTTCATCCTTTACATCCTATAAATGCTCTCACTCACACGCTGGTCGTTGTACATCCCTTTTAGCGCTCGTTGGGCATATCCGAACAAACACACATACCATGTACAAGACCGGTTGTTATGGGCTTTTCAATATTGAGTTCGAATTCAGCGCCCCATCCCTCAGAAAACCGTCGAACACACCAGAAATCCACAAATCTCCGACCAAAGGCAACCTTTTGATGTGAAACGAAGGAGTGCGCTCTACCTCCTCCCACCCAGGGCTGTCAGAAAGATGAACTATCCTAATATTGATCTGGTGAGACTGTCGCTACCGTAGTAACACACCCTCCTTCCCCTCGCGAACTGGGGGTTGAATCTTCGAAACCGAGAGGCTTTTCACGTCAATTAGCGTCAAAATGTCGACCGCGCAAGGTTGAGAAGAAGATGCGTGTTTGTTGTCAGTGAAAGTCCGTGATGCCGTGCGTGTAGATGTTGACGTGTGTAGAGCAGAAGTTCTGCTTCTACCTGAAGATACCTGAGATCTCTACACATACCGGCTGACGTTAATTAACGGCAAAGCCTGTTGGTGGCTGAGATACAGGGCAGAGGTGCTAATCAAGTTACGGTCCGATAATCAAACGGTGTACAGGGAATTTTCGAACAGGTTAGTTCACCTGCGAGATATGATATTGGATTATTGTTTTGATCGTTTTAAAGACTGTTTGATCTTAGTTTTTAAAGTTTCTCGCAAGGCTTTAGTGAGATTTATTCAACAATTTGTCATAAAAATAGGAACGCGTATGCTTCTCGGAATATCGGTCGATAAGATTAGATTTAAGCGCGCCCCTGACCTTGTGTGATGGATGAGTAGTACAAGAACTTGGTCCCAATTTCAGCGCCACCGTTCTAAACAAAACTCGAGCCAACTTTACGATGTCCAAACGAATCCGATTCTATTCCGTATCCTTTTGCCTTTGAAACACGCTGACCTTATCGATACTAATTTGTGTTTTCTTTACTCTCTTTCTCTTTCCAAAACAGAACTGCGTCTCCGTGCCAGGGACCTCCTACTAAGTGGTGTACCAACGTATCCGTGCCGTGCGTCATCACCTTCATCATTGGGAAAGAGACCTTCTTTTAATTGCAAAGTAGGCAACTGGGTGTCGTCGGTGGTCAGTGCAGAGGGCACGTCTCAACCAAGTCCACCGTGCTGAAGAAATATACAGGCATTTCGCAAGCCGTTCAAGCCTTCCAAAGGTTACGGGTGTATTCTTCTGTAGGACGTGACGACAGCCGGCATTAATTCTCACCGGTGGGGACACTGGAGGGAAACCAACGAAGATAGAAAACGATACCTGAACCCCATGATAACCTAAGGATCAGTCTGTGTGTGTGTGTGAGCGTTTGATATCCTTTCCATCGCCGCACACAAAAAGGAAGTCTCATGCTTTCGTTCCGCTTGCATTACGATCGCATGTGCGCTGTCCACGGGGTGTGCTTGTCCGCTGTCCGTTCAATAATCGATTGGAATTGGAACATCCTCCTCCCTGTCTTTGCATGTGCCTGTCTGGGACGTTTCCTTATCCGCTTGCTGTGGTAATTACGAGGATGAGCTTTTGGGGCGCGGCGGGGCCTTCGGAGCATTGGAGCATCCAATAAATCTTCATTTTACCGTTGGCGGACTGTTAGTTATGGCTGTTGGTGAAGCAGGTGTTGTCTGCTGAGGGTGCTATGGGTTGGAAAGAAGATTTGTTTTGTTTGTGGTTTCCGTACCGGAGTTTGTTTGAGACATGTTGGGAAAGAGTATTCTATACGAATCGAAATTGAATGGAAGTGACGAAACAGTGGAGTCTTCGGGGAATCCAGAATTCTCTACTATTTCGTTTCATCTTCTGTTTCTTTGCAATTCCCAGTCTCTTATATCAGAGTATATGCGACTCCAATGAGACTAATTATACTCCCCTTTTGCTTGTTTTAGATGGTGTGAACAGCGGTAGACGCCGTGCATGTGCGTGAGTCTCTTCTGAAGCTTGTAAGCTTCCGTGACGGGTACCAGCAGCCCCGAAGCAAAGGAAGAGAAGCTCCCCAAGCCGATCTCTCGGTGCATGTGTGTGCTTCCGGTGAGAATGGAAAACGTTTCGGTGCAGCCGAGAAAGCAGAAAACCGTCACCACCACCACCTCAACGGCAACGACCAGCAGCAGCTCCAGGTTGTCGCAACATTGCTGAAGAAGCAGCACTGTAAAAGCAGTCTCGTTTTTCGGTAGTGTAGCAACCCGCGCGGACCCATAAGGAGCTACGGAGAACAGGATTCCCGACTGGTCAATACTGCGCGCGCTCGTGTGTGTGTGTGTGTGTATGTGTTTGTGTTGGGGTTGTGGTGACTTCCTGTAGTAGTCGGTCAAACCCCATTTCCCCAGGGTGGTGTGTGCAGTGTCCTGTTGTGTGCGCAATGCACCTGTGTGAGCATTTCTGCCAGTAGCGTTTGAGTGTGCGTGTTCGGAAGGAAAAAGCAAAAAGTTTTTGGGGTACGCTTTACAGTGATGCAGTGGCGGTTGTCGTTGGCAGGCAGGGTGCAAGTGCAAAGCAATCGAAAAAATTAACAAACGGCCGAAAGCCCGCGTTTCGTGAGCGCTCGTTTCGGTGTACGGTGTTCGGTGGTTCTTGCGAAGCAGACAACACATCCAGCGCCGAGCGTTTAGGAGATCTTCCTCAGTTCAGAGGGCAGCAGCAAACAGCAACAGTATAGCCGCGATAGCCTGTGAAATCAATACGACGATGTCGGCCACGATGAGAACCACCTTGCAGACGGTGCCGGAGTCGCTGCCGGCCGACCACATCACCAACAGTGGCGCCCCGGTGCAGTGCGCCGCCCAGATGGAACCGAAATCGCACTCGCACAGCAACTCGGCCGGCAACAAATCGATCCGCTCGTCCACCAGCCGGGTAAGTGATCATTTCATCTGGTTACGGGTATCTTTCATCAGCAAAACGCCATCGCCTGTCCATTACACCCTGGCTTCGGGTAATGCCTGTCGAACATGCTGTGGAATTGTTATCGCCGACAAATTGCTGTATTATCGTCTTTTTTATTGTGCTTTCGGGAGAATATGCTTTTTCAAAGGGGGGGTTCATTATGTTCAAGTATGGGAGAATCAATGTCTTCGTTGTACACACTGTATTCTGTCAAATTCAAATGCTTTTTTTTTCGTCGTAAGAGTCAAAACTTTCATGTTCTTTGTCGTACAAACCGTGTCGTCCTTTCTTGTTCAACCAAACATACATATGTGGTGATGGTGAAACAGATATTACAACCAAAAACAAACATCCAAAAAAGACGCTGTTTGTAATTGGATGTTTATCAGCGAACTAAAATGAGGTCAAATAAAATTAAATTAAGATTATTCTTAACCGCAGCAGTTCCATAAAGCTGCATCTAACTGCACCCTGTCACGTAATCGATAGGGGAAAAGCTCCAGAAGTTGGGGCTTTCCTTCTTTTCCGACCTCCGAACGCCAACTTCCCGCAAGGATTGAATTATTGATGGACGTAAAGCATGATGTTTCCTGGATACCAGGCCAAACCAGCGTAGAATGTGTGGTGTGTATGTTCAATACATTTTACATGGTAACGACAGTCAATTTCCCTTCCAAATAAAACATAACTCTTCTTGCCCATTACGGAACTACCGTTCTTTTTCTTTTCCTGTAACCATCTTCAAACTTTCATTCTCATCCTCTCCGATATGTAGGCAAACTGCATTGGAGGAGTTTTCGATTGCGATTGATGCCCTAAAATTACGTCATTCCGTTGAAATTTCAACTCTGTGCAAACTCTCTTCCTGGGAATTAGATTTACTGCCCGAAAGCGTTTGCTTATCCTGTTTGAGTGAATTTCCATCATTCCATCCATTTTCAATGGCATGTTGTGTGTCCTCTATTTCTTCATCTTGGGGAGGCGACCCCGTGAGTGCGCACGTCAGAAAACGGATGTCTTGCTTTTTCCAGCAGCTTGTTCGTGTTCTCTGCTGGGAAAAGGGAAGAAGGGATGAAATCAATAATGCATAAGAGCACCTGACTGTGTACTTCCGCTTTAGGCACGTGTGTCTAAAGCCTCTCCAACATCTTCGCATAGAGTAGAGAAGAAAAACATCAACAAGCTCTACTCCCTGGAGGCTTTCGATGTTGACAGGTTTTGGATGCGCTGAACAAGAACGTGGCTATTCCAGGAAAATGAATTCCAGGAAAGTAGAGACAGGTTCTAACACATACAATCCATTTTCTACGTCTTGTACATTTACGTACATTTGGAAATTGAACGGAATTTGCACACCTCAAATATCCAGAGATATTCATCAACAGTTATTCCTTGCGTCTAATAACTCTCCCTTTAACTGCTGTACTGGAATGCTGATGCCTTCAAAACAAATTAGCTAAACTCTATCTTCGATCTGGTGTGCTCTAGTGTGTACTATTCCCCTCACAGTCTGGTGCAGAAACTCTTATATATGGTCCCACAGAAGCCTCGAAAAGCTATCTTCCGTTGCGATAAACCGGGAGTTATCGGTGAACTCCAGACCTTTGGCTGTCTAGAAAAGCCTGTGGTGCGCGCACACGTGCACGCGTGTGTGACCTTCTCCGACGGGCTGCATATTTCATCTGCCTTCGAGCTCTACTACCGGAGGCACGATCGTTCTCGTTGTGCGTGGTGATTTCATAAATTTATTTACCCTCACCCCCGCAAGAACCTGCGTGTTTTGCGTTGTGCCTGGCATTGCCACCGGCAAGAGCGCCAGCAGAAGCGACGAAGGACACGCTCTCTGCAACATATTGACTGTTCTTGTTAGAAATTAATTCCCATCTGTCTTGTCGGCTGGTGGATGCGTCCTGGGCGCGGTTCCAGGGCTGTCGAACTCATACTCATTTGGGTGCAATACTGGTTTTTGGTGTAGTGTGGTGGTGGATGTGCATAGTATGAACCATGTTTAATGCATCCCCAATGCCCCATCCAGTTTGAGGAGATAACTCACCCCCTTGTGTTTTGCATACGGCGCGGTTCGTCGAGCGCGCGGTGTACTCCATTTTTACGCCCACTTAAGCGCTCTTGGGGGTGTGCGCTCATTAAATATGCATCTTAAATGAGTTGTGCGCTGACGAGCAGCGTGCGACAACGACAACGATCATGATGATGATGATGTTAATGATGATGGGACCGTCACCGCACGGGAAATGTAGAATCCTTTCCCGGCTATTTCCTTTCTGTTCTGGCGATGCACTCTCGACTCTCGACTTCAGCGCTGCGACCGTGTAGAGTACGTGAGTGTATATT
>AXCO02007048.1:0-15336 GCA_000473525.2 Anopheles melas | reverse complement strand
TGGCAACTGCTGAACCGATGGAACGGCTCAATCCCGTACGCACTCGTTCGTTCGGTCAGGCACCACGGAGGCGCCTGAATGTAGGCAAACGCTAAGCAAAATTGGCTACGCGGTCGGGATTTGCGTACCGAATGGGAAATTAATTCCCTTTGTGCTTATCGTGGTCCTTCTTCGCGCCGGGTGGAAAACTACGAACACAAGCTGCTCTTCTCATTTGCGTGACCATCATTTGCCTTTTGCGGGCTCGCAGCTCTGTCACGCACTCTTTATCTCTCCTTATCAGCGAACGCAACGCGGCGTCTTGCTGGCGGATATACGTGGATTAGAGGCATTTGGGTTAAGTTGCTGCTTACGATTTAATCTCGACTCTTTTTTTCTCCCACTCCATCGTCACAGTAGTGTGTAATCGTGGTTCGTAAAATCTCCGCCACGGTTTCCTGTTAGTTTTGCTGCAGCAATCAGTTTAATCAGCCCGAAAAGCTGTCGCCCCGAAAGCTTCAAATCAATCCCATTTTGTGCCGTTGACTGACACGCCGTACAGAGGCAGACAAAACAAGTGACAACCAATCAATCGGAAAATGCGGAATGCTTTTTTTACTATACAATCCATCGCATGGTATGGTGTGTCGCAAACATATTCGGTTCAACTCACAGTTCCCACCGCTCATGCGGGTCCATAATTTACGAACGCACATGCGGAGGGCATATGCAGCGCACAAGCATTGGGAGAAGCAGGCGGAAACGCTGAAGCGCATAGTAATTTTGCTGTCGGCTTGAATTACGAAATTTACAAAATGGCAAACGCAGACAAACACACACAGCGGGTTGATGTGTGGAGCCAATAATATATGTGTGCCGCCTTCCTGCTTCCGCAGTTTCGTTCCACCGTTCGTCTCCACTAAACTAGCGACGGTCGATGCAGCATCAGCGGCAGCAGTAATATGCCAAATTGAATTATACCAACCAATGAATAGATGCCGAGTGATCGGTAATAAATGGGGATTGCCGAGCGTTGGAACGATAATATCATTACCGATGCAGCATTTGAGACTTCCTTTCCACACACCGGGTGGGTCACACACATGGGCGGCTTTGGGCCTGGGATGCGGCAGATCGTTTGCTATCTGCCTGATACTATTTAGCAATTTATTTTACAAGCTTCCCGTCCCCCATCCACACAGAGCCCTTATCTACCGGTGGAACTTTCTGTGTGCGCCTGGAGAGTATGCAACGCACACATTGCGGACTGTTAACTAGGTTTAATACAATTATTAACAACACATTCATTCCACTGTGAATGTGACATAATTATCGTTCTAAAGAGCGAAAGCACAAACCGGTGGAAGCAGCGCAGGGAATTGCTGTCAACTTTCTGCCGCACGCAGTTAGCGTTTGTAGAAAACATAATGAGACTAGCAGAAAAAAACGGGTCACATGAAACGAAATTAGCCCACTGGGAGTGTCACACCGTAGTGGGGGGAAAAGGGGCGTGGGCGCTTATGAAAAATTAAACCCAAACTTTGGGACGAACAAAAATAAAAGTCCTACAAGGCAGTAGAAGACGCGTGAGCCCGCCCGGGTTTTGAGTTGAATGCAGATGGGGTGGTGTTGTCGTTGTTAAAATTGTTTCACCACGCACACATACACACCTACAAACACCTTTGGGAATGGCGCACGAAGACATTAGTATGCGCTGCACGTAAGTGTAAGCCATTCGGGGAAAAAAAAACGCCAAAAAAAAAGAATATCTTTCTCTAGCGTTCTTAACGCCCGAATGTAGGCAATGTGAGACGTTTCAAGGAAATCCTTCCATTTTTTTTATTAAAACTGCTACAAAAAAACCACACATCTCGACATTATCTGTGGTGAACGAGTGTATGTGTGTGTGTGTGTGTTTCTGTTTGTTTGCACACGTACACAAGCCCGTGCAAGAAGTGGCATTAGGTGAAAGTGTTGTGTTAACACGACACACCAACACTAAATCCTTGCTAAGCTCACGCACACGCTAGGTAGTTGGTGGTGCCCGGGGCTCCAGTTCCCGTACCTGTGCCGAGCGGTCTCTTTTTTTTCCTTCTCTAGCATTACAGCAAGCTTGGGAGCAAACAGTCAGAGAATCTGCCGTTAATGAGGAGCGAACGAAGCTGGGAAGCATCCCATGGGAAAGGCGTGACGAGGCGTCACGTTAACTAGGAGGAAAATGAGAAAAATAGAAACAGACCAGGAACCAGGAACGGTGAACGGGATTACACGAGTAAAATGCCCGGTAATCCTGTAATTCTCCAACATCCGGTGTTTTGCACCCTGGTATTGTCTGAGGGGGCTCCCATTAGCGCTTCCTTCTTGAGAGGGAAATACACAATCAGCAATAGCACCAAACATACACCTTTATCACGACCACTGTTCTCAATTCAGTGTGTGTGCAGGGATGAGATTAATTTTTGAAACCTTGGGAAATAGGGAAAACGAATTCCTGTGTTTTTTTATCCAAAATTCGTTTCATTTCTTGTGAAAAGCGTAAAAGGATTTTCATTTTACAAGGCTCAACACAACTTCTCCCGGAACCGGGGTTTCTTGCGTTGTTGACCTAGAGAGGGACACCATGCCGGAGCACAAACGTCCCCGTAAACGAATATGAATCACGAAGAAGATCTCACATCGGCCCTTTCCAGCTCTCGTCGGAAAAGCCCATTTTTCACCCCCATTGTGTTGCATGCAACGCACAAGGACAAGCGCACAAGACGCACCCTTCCAAGATGATGTGTTGCTTTTTGGGGGCGCGTTGTAATGTGAAGTTCCTCCGGTTTTTTTGCTTTGCGCCGTAGCGGTAACCCTTTCACAAGGGGATTGGGAAGCGAAAAGAAAATCTGCCACCGTCACTTTGCTCCTGATCGTTATTCCTGCACATCATCGACGCCGCCAAAGCGAACAGAGAAAAGTAGAGCGAGAAAAAAAACCTGCCGGCGGTCGTGAATATTAGAGATTTATATCGGAACCCCGCACACACCCGCAGCTACCGCCAATGAATGTGATTTTAATTTCAGATAAAAGCTGCCACGAAGTTCGGGGGGCATAAAACGAAACCGGATATCCGGTTACGGGCCCGAAAGGATCTAGTCAATACGATTTTTCAACAGCAAAAAAATGCACTCAAATCGTCTTCAGCAGGATGCTATGCTTCTCTCCGCGTGGGACAAAACACGATCTATCGTGATGATAATCTAATATTGTGGCTATTTTTTCCTCCATCTCAAGTTGCTGGCACAGAAAAAAAAACGTTCCACCCGTTGTTGCTTCGCGCGTCGCGTTCGTGTGGTGTCAAATTTGCATGTATTATTTTTTCGGGACCCCCACACCTCACAGCACTGGACATACCAAAATGAAGAAACACAAAAGGCCTGCAATTTTCCTCCCTTTCGGTATTGTTTTTGCCCGTGATGCATTGCAGATACACTCTGGGGCAGTAGTTGTGATGTTATCGCGCGTTCGGCATCACAGGACCGCCATCTCTGTTTTGTTATTTTTTTTCCATTTCTCTCGATAACCGTAAATCGATACCCGTAACCCAGTCAATTGCTTCCCTGCCCGGGGAACAATAAACAACTTCCGAGCGGTATACTGCACACGCACGGATCTCGGTGTTATCATCTTCTGCTGCTGGTGCTGTAGATGCCGTCGATCTCGATTGGCACCAAATCGCCGTTGGGTTTCCCTCACATGCTCTCTTTCTCTCTCTCTCTCTATCTGCGATACCATTTAATCGAAGCCGTTCAAAGCAGCAGGAGCTTTTTTCCGTTTTTCCCACGCTACGAGTGCTTTTTATGCCAGCGACAGATTCAGTGCTGCTGCTAGATTTATGATTTTTTGCATGTTTGAAAATAACTGAGATTGTTGTTCGGATGAAAACGAACAGGGAAAAAGACATTTCAACATTCGCTTTTAATACCATCGGGTAGTGATTGGAGAGGTGTCGATGAATATAAGGGGAACCTTTTTCTTGACTCAATGCAAAGCAATCAAAACTATCTGGCAGAAAGCATAACACACACACTTTCCGACTTGAGAAACGCCACACCGATTGCCATATGGTGATTTTGATTGCTTTGGAATATTGCATCAAGGGATAAACTTTCATACGTGTTCGCCAGCCAGCCACAATAAATACATATGAGCCCGGCGTACGCTGCAGCTGTGCAGTGGTTTTTTCATCCACTTGGCACACATATTTTTTTTTCTTATGCAGTTCCGCACTCCACAATAAACCAACTGTACGGGAGTCACATATAACACAATAACGCAGCCGGACAAATGGCCGGGTTGTGTGTTGTGGTGGCATTTTGTATGAATACTAGAGTAGGCCTTTGCCGGATGTGAACCGAGGTGGGTGGCTTAATTGACTTCTGGAATGTCAGCAGGATCCAGGCCAGCACGGCAGCTAGAAAGCCACCAAGTGGAAGAAGAAGAAAAACAATGCATGATGCAATACACGCAAGATGGCTGGCACACCAACCCCAAACACGGGTCTGGTCCTTTGCAGCGCACTGCAACCACACTGCGGTACACCCCGGCCCGGTAACAACAAGAACAGATGAGTGTGTTGGTGTGTGTGTGTCCATTTCCACCCGGTGTCTAGTGTGCTCGCATGAATGCTGCTATGTTCGCTTTCTTCGTCCTTTTTGGCCCGCGCCCCCTCACTGCACAAAAGCGGCGGCGCACAAAGGCGAAACAATGCAGCTTACATTATGCTTGCCGCATTCCACCACAAAACGGTGGGCATGTTGGTGACTTCCGTCCCGTGCTGGAGCGGGGTCGTCCGGGTCCGGCGGAGAAGATCATTCTGTTACAACAATATTTCATTATTGCACTCGGAAGGTAGTGTGTGCGTTTGTGTGGTAAAGGTAATGGAAGGTGCAAAGAACGCAAGACGAAGGGCACAGTGCACAGTTCAGCTTAGCAATGAAAAGGGTTGTGCTTTTGCTGCAGAGGTTCATTTTTAGTATCGTAAAAGTAGCTAACGGTACCAGCAGCTGTTAGTAAGCAAGAAGGAAAGCTTACAACATTTTTTTTTGTTGAACGGGAATCGTGAGCTAAAATTGTAGTGCTTAATGTAATTATTCGTTGTGCAATGGGATAAAGGGGCTTTCATGATTGGAAATATAACATAGTAGCTTCTTATTGATGAGACCTCGTCGCTGCTACTTGTCGTTAATGCAACAATTGTTGACAGTTTTTTTGCAGATTGTTAATGAAGAGAAAAAAGTAGGTTTGTTGAAGGCCAAAATTCAATTCAAACTGCAAAAATTTGAAACATTTCGAGAACAAATTATCATATATTGGTAGCTAAGAAGCAACACATTGCATGACATGGCTTAATGGTGGTACTTGTATAAATAAATAATGGTAAATCTAGGATAAGCGATTAGACGATAGACTCCAATAAGGTAGAGCTTGATTAACAATGTATTTATAAGCAAAAAGCTCATCAAAAAACAAGACAGAAAGTTTGAGAAGTAATTATTTTTATCTGATCTGTTAGAGGATTTAATTTTTAAGTTATTGTTTGTAGTTCTGTACCCATGAAATTCTTCAATGAAGCTCCAAAATCTCTGAAGTTTTCATGCACCACGAATTACAAGAAGTTAATTCTATGGAAATATAACAAATTCTCCATAAGATCGTTTAATCGATAAGTTATCCTAATAGACTACTTTCTGCAAGCACATTTTCCGAACAAGAACCTATCTTCCACGAAGAATCCTACGGCTCCTGAAGGATGGTTTGTATTGTTCACTGACATTCCTCCCGAAGCACTGCCAACAAACTGCTCACATTCTTTATGAGGTTTTGGAGTAGTTTCAATTTTGTAAAACAACCGCGGAAAAACGCTTACAGCGAGTCCTTTATTTCTTACCAGCAATGTTTCCTTTGCTTTACAACGATGGAAACCGATAAACCTCCGAATCGCAGCCATACACTCCTGTACGTCCTGTATGCAGCCACACACAAACACACTCTAAAGCCACCAAATCCCTATTTGCTCCTCGAGCCATGAGCTGTGAACGATGTAGCTGCAACGCAAATGTAAACTTACGCCCTGTTTGCTTGCCTTCCCCCCCACGCGGCCTCGGCACAACCACACGCCGGGACCGTATCCGGCCACGAAGCAAAGAGTGAGGTTATTTTCTCATTTTAACCAACAAATGCCACAACAGGCCCGCCACTACACATGCCAACCAGTGTGCACACAATGCGGGATATCTCCTCCGTGCCCCCCCCCCCTGCTTTCCGGTTGGCGTGTTGTAACGATGTGGTAGAATATGGGTCCCATCACTGCATCAAGCGAGTAACGTCCCTCGTTGAATGTTGCCATGCGTTGATGGGCATGCTATAGCAGACGATGATGGTGGCGGCGGCGTACGCTATGCTGCACTGAAAAGCAGAATTACGTTTTGCCGTTTTTTTTTCCATTCCCCAAGTCGGGCGGGCGGAGAAACCGGCACGTATCCCGACGCCAGCAAAAATGTCACGTAAGCGCGTGTGCATGATGCAAAAACGGCTAATCTCATCGGAAAATGTCTCTAGCGCGTGCATTTGCGGGGCAGGGCTTTGCGCAGTCAATTGCAGGTCGTTAGAGGTTGCCTGAGCTTTCAATCCTGCACCCCGCCCATCCCCATTCAGCCTGCATTTGCATTTGTATCCGATTAAGCGCGAGAACGTTTTAAACCCTTCGCCGCTCGATTTACATATCAATGGATCGGGGGATTCCCTTTTTTCGAGACCTCTACCCTTCGGAAAAGTATCATCGAGGTGCACTGATTCCAATCAGGATCAAGAGTGACCAACTTCCGGGGGCGCACAGAATTCGCGCAACTTGGTCAGCAGGACTAAAACATCGAGGCGGAAAGTCTCTCTCTCTCTCTCTCTCTCTCTTTTCGGAAGCAATTAACTGCACAACCCTTTATCCATTCCGCCACGCTGTGCCTCGCTCGACTTAATTCCCCATCAACGCTACGCGACGCGGTAGTACAATAACTTGTTTAGCCTATCAGAACTTTTACCTCGGCGGGCTGACGGCAGTTGACGAAAAACGAACGAACAAAGACCACTTCTTTTGCCACATTTTTTTTTGCTTCCTTTAGTTAGTGGTGTACGGAAAGGTTGATGACAATTACATACCTGTGACATGGTCCGCAAAATTGCAGCCCCAAACTGCAATCCAGGACGCGCGCCGCTCGGTAGATGAATTTAGAAAAGCAAGTGATGTGATTGCTTCCAACCACGCACATAAACTGGTGAACTGGAGAGTGCACTGCGTACAGTGCCTGTTCCACGGTGCAGTGGCGATGTTGATTCTCCGAAATTACAGCTGACTTTTGGTCACCACCACAAACCGTACCTGTTTGGAGAAAAGGGCGATAGAGAGAAAAAGAGAGACGAGAAATGAGGTGAAAATTTAAATACATACACGCACGGGGTCTTTCAAAAGCACAGAGTTCCGAAAACAACTGCTAGTTGTTGTTTGTGGTAAAGAAGGTAATACACGTAGAAGGAGTGTGCTTGACCAGACGGATGGTATCAAGTTAACCTTAGATGGTAATGGTGCATTACACCGTGCTGTGTTGCAGACATGTAGCAAAGCATATACCGGTACCGGATTAGACTACACTCTGCAGGCGAGAGGTCCTTCAGAGCCAATGGGCGACTTAATTGTAATTATGGTTTATCGAGTGTTGCCAACGAGCCCTGTAATTAACTAGTGACCGTAAGAAGGCAATGTGACTCTATCGTTCAGAAGTGCCAACTCCGCACTACTGTGGACGTGGACTTGGTTGCTTGGAAGCGTTTGGATGCTTCAGTAAAGATTACATGGAAATTAGTCATACAAGTCTTAAGACATTTGTTAACTTTTGCGACGTTAAGAAGTGGTAGAAAAATCCAACATTTATACTATTTTATTATTTTAGTTGCTGCTGTAACTACAAAATTACAAAATTAATGTGCTTTATTCACAAATAGCTTCAAACAAAATTGTTTTGCGATAAAAAAACCTTATACAGTAAATTTAGATACTTTGTTAGGATTGTGAAACAGAGTGGCTCCAATCCGCTTCCCTTAGATCATAAAAGATACTTTGTAACGACTGTAATGTAAATTTTCTAATCTAACATCTGCTAACAAGGATGTAAAGAGAGTTCAAATAATTAAAAGAAATGCTTATAACAATAGCTATATGCTCCAATAATACATCGCAATGAAACATCTGTTTAAAATTCAAGCTACTATTCTCCAATGCATGTATTTAACATAGTACCGATAATGAGAACACATATACGATTATTTTTCTCCGCATGTCCAAAACCGAGACGAAAAAGAAATGCTTGATTGAAGGAAAATTGCAATAAGAAAATGGCCGAACCCCTTCCCCCCGTTCCCCAGGATAGCAACCAAAGCAAAGGACGAGCAAATTATGCTTAACGCTCACTTCGCTTCGTCTTATCATTATCGCACGGTTGTGTGTCGCAGTGGCAAATTAAAAGCAATCACAACCCTGCAATGCAGACGAGAGATTCCCGTTCTTTAGCTGCATTTTCCGCTCCGAAGCTGCCCTTTAAGCTTGCAAAAAAAAGGAACTGTTGATACAATGCTGGATATTCGCTTTTCCAACTAATCTCTAATTTGAATAGCTCCAGAGAATAACCACCGACTGCGCCGGACAAAAGCAAACATTCGTTGTTTTTTTTCAAGCCACATCGTCGCGAATAGCTCCAAAATAGACTGCGACGAAAGTGCGAAAGACTCACATTCTCAAATTCTCTTCCTAAATCCTCCTCTTCCTCCTGTGAATTCTACTTTGTTTGTTTGAAAAAATAAATTTCACAATTTTCGCTTCGGTTATGTGTGTGTGTGTGCCATTTTGTTTTGCACTTTCAAGCAGTTCGCGTTCGGTTTCGTGACCGCGTGCCGTGTGCCACAGAGACCACGACGGTGCCTTCTTCATTCACTACTAGCTCTCACTCACTCCTTTCCTTCCCCATAATTTGGTAATATTTATTTGGCCTCGTCACTCGACCGTGCCGAGTTTTCCACGCTTTTCCATCGTAACCTGACGGTGACTACCGCCACTACTGCGCTACCTCTACCTCTTCTTCGTTCCCCGGTCGAGGAATACGCCATAGGAAGAGCACACCGACGAACAAGGATATTCTTTTATTTTCATCCACCATCTCTCTCTCTCTCTCTCTCTCTCTCTCTCTTCATCCCCGAGCGTCAGTCACGCAGAACATTATAGTCTGTGCACACACACATACACACACCCTGCTAGCCCGAGACCGATCACGGTTATTTCATTTTTGTCATAATGACGTTTTTTTCTTCTATTTTTATTTTCCCCTTCGGTCACACTCCCCGGAGCAATGCGCTTGGGGAGGGGCAGGACGACCACTTGGTTCCTTAGCCGGTTCCTTCTAATTTAGAGCATGATTTTCCAGCTCACCTCCCTCGGTGTGGCGTGTAGCAAAGGAGGGAGGGCGGGCTATAGTTTCACTGCGGCTGTTTTCTATGCTTTGCTACATAATCACGTAATTCCTTCCGCTTGGGCCAGTAAACAACATTAGCGTAATGAGAATTGTTAGCAAAAGCGGACGGTGCCACCGTCTGTATTGTGCTTGCTTTTCAACATTAACCGGTGCCGTGGGTTTTATTTTCCTTTTCTTTTTGTTTCGTTTCGATTTTGGTTAGCTGCTGAAGTGAAAATTTCGGAGTAATTGGTGGTGTGGTCTAGGAAAATTAACTTCGCTAACAGCACACCAAGACCCGGGTGTGGGACTCGTGCCTAATGTAAAGCATTGCTCGTGGTGGTCGAGTAGAGTACATTGACCATTAAAGAAGCACAAAAGCAGTACTCCAGTATTTTGTGATGTGGAAGAAATGCACAACAACAACAAAAAACACATCCTCTCTAGAGGCGTCAGCGTCATCACTGGACACTCTTGGGCACTCTTTCATTCCCGAAAGTGTTGCCGAATGCCACCCCACATAAGCCAACCACGCGGTTAGGGAGTCAACTTCTTTTCCCGCTCATCGCCATCTCGTTTCGTTCATTTTCCAACCACCCAAGCACAGAGCGCCCGCTGGATCTCTTTAATTAATTGCTTCTCAATTAAATTTAATTTCACACCGGAACGCGGACCCGGTGTCAACTAATAGAGGTGGAAGAGCGGAACATCGCACCTCGCAGAGCAGCAGGACGAACTACGAACATCGTCCGGTACGACCACTGGCAGCAGCAAAGGAGCAGAGTGCTCCAAAGTGAAATTATACGGTTATTGAGATCGAAAGTTCAGTGCCGAGCACCGTCGTTCTGGTAGTTCGTACCCACCGTGTAGGCACGTTTGGCGAACACCGTCGAACATAATAATTCTAGAATGGCGTGCAGGAGGAAATGGTGTGCGGTTTGTACAGGTGCTCGTAGAAAAAAGGGGGTTTTCTTTTCACAACGAGACTGAAGGCGCTCGGGCCCGTTCAGGCCCGTTTTCTCGGCAATGACGATTACGGGCACGATGGTGCAGCAAATTGCAGCATCGACTGGTCTCTTATCCGTATCCTTGGCGCTTGCCAAGTGCTGCCGTCTGCCGAAAACCGCAAAACGGTAATGCAGGGATGCCCATAACGAGCCGCACTGTATATATCACTAGATCAACAATCACATACTCCTTCCGAAAATTGCGAACTGCACTCTAATGCATGAGCAGGTACGGATCCGATGTACTCCGAAACAGAAATGAAATGGCAAAGGGCGTGCCAATTTCAGTACGTGCCAACGCAAACCCCATTCTCGTTTTGCACACTCCTGCCTGCCGAATCGAACGAAAAGGGACGTTGTCGTCGTCGTCGTCTGAGTTCGCACACTAGCTGCAGGCTGTCAATATGTCAAGAAGGATCTTCCTCCCCTGCCGCAAACCGCTCAACCCAGCGC
The DNA here is from genome assembly GCA_000473525.2 of Anopheles melas. NCBI lineage: Eukaryota > Metazoa > Arthropoda > Insecta > Diptera > Culicidae > Anopheles > Anopheles melas. The sequence goes on along the minus strand of AXCO02007048.1, from coordinate 4,364 downwards.
TCAATCGACAAATGATGGCGTCTCTGCAGTTCAGGCGCCGGCAGGCTCGGCCCGGCCCGGGTGATTAATCATTTATTCAACGAAAGATCACTTCCGAAAATTATCCACCACGCGACGCTTTTGGATGCAAAACAAGGGCACCTGAGACGGTGCTGTGTCCAGGGAACAAGTGATTACTAATGGCCAGCGCAGGCAGGCAGGCAGGCTGGCTGGCTAGATGCAGGATCCAACTTCACCTGGTGCACAGATAGCCTTAGTAGTGGTGGTGGTGGTGTTATTCCTAGTTCGGTTGTTTGTCATTCATTCTGACACGCCCGGACACAACGGGTAGCCCGAGTTTGCCGAGCGCCTCTGACAATCGCTTTCCACGTTTCCACGGCAATCGAACTGATGAGAGTAGAACATGCACATGATTTCGTTGTTTGGTTTTGGATAGGATGTCCTGTTGGAATGCGCCACAATCATAATTCATTTTCTCGCTGGTCACTTTCGAAAATTAGTTTGCAACTCAGATCATGTTAATTAGCTCTTCGCTTTGTCTCTTGTGGCTCATACAACTCTTTCCCAACTTGTGCAAGAAGTGGTGCTGGCAACTGAGCCAACCCTTGTCCCTTAAGTCAACTGTCAATTGCATCCCGGACGAGATGATAAATTTAAAAGTGTGTGTGTGTTTTTTTCAGAAACAGAGCTTTACTATAGAAAAAATAAACTTTATAACTTTAGCAGCGGAACCTGCTAGCCAACGTCAGAGTGACAGGGTGCGCCATCCTGAGCTGGCAGCATTTCTTCTGCGGACACTCTACTACTGCTGCCGCCGCCGCAGCAGTTCCATTTTCACGTGTCAACGAACAAACTCATCAACCGGACCGACCCGGGTCGACTCCCTTTTTTTCTTCTACCAACTCTACTGCTGGCGCTTTGTTTTTGTTGCCCCAACACCACCAACAACCGACACCCCACTCTCGGCGAACTCGACACGATGACGGCCATGCCGTTGTGGTTGGTTTTTTGGATGGTTCTGTGTGAGTGTGCGCTTTCGCGTTCCATTAATTTCGATTCAAATGAAAGACAAATTATGTAGCTCGGCTTCATGGCAGTGACACTATCGCCGCCACCACCACCACCTCTACGAGCTCAGTTGAATCACATAACAACAAAATACCACAACAACGACTAACGGCTAACCAACGTTTGGAGAGGAAGGTGTCTTGGGCTGCTGTTATCACGCACCATAACAGCAAGCGCCACTAACTCCCGAAAAAGCTTGGAACACCAAATGGCAAAACCACACCAACACACACACACACACACACCCACTCCGTACTGGTGATAAATAGTGAATCACTTCAGCAATTTTGGAAAAGGGAGTGGAAGAGAAAATGCGTCTAGAAAGATGCACAAGACGCAAACAAAAGGGCTGTGCAGTTGTGTGGCGTTTGACGTTTAGAAGTCTCTTACCGAGCGAGCGTCTTCGCTCAGTTCGCTTACCACAACATCTAAGCGAGCGGGAGGTCCGCTTTTTTCCAAAGGGACAACTTGTACCACCTTACTTCCTGCCCCAAGTGTTTGGGCACAGTAATTGAGCCACGATACTTGTTCTGCTCCGGTCGGACATGCTGCCTCCCTGAAAAGACACACCACAAGAGGGCACTCTGCTGTGTGAGTGCTTCACGTGACGATCCATTTACGCAAACTGGGAAGCGAATTAGTGAGTTCGTCGCTTGAGCACAGGGAAGTACACTTTTTTGTTGCGCGTTATTGTGCCATCTCTGCTCTCTATGGCGGTGCGTGCTCAAGATGATTCTAACAAGATTTCCTACTTGCGACCGGTTTCTTTTGCCGATCGACAAGAGGACAGCTTCTCGCTTGCCTCTGTTTCTCATCGCGGGGACGTTCATGAGTACGTCCAGAGACAGGTTGCGTACATCACTATCTGATTAGACCGTACGGTTGCAACGTCTCGGAAGCTGTGCGTCCTCCAACTGGATGCGTATTTGTGTGTTTGCTTTGCCGAGGAGACTGGATAAGAACCGGAGAGCATAATTGTGTTTGCCAAAGTTGATTCCTAGACAAATGCGTGCACAACACACGCACATACCGTACCCAACAGGTCGATTGGAGCTAACTCAGACGACGAACGTACGAACGAACGAGCGACGACGAAGTGATACGCTTCCTGAGGTGGTTTGTCTTCATCAAATGCTATCACGTACAGCGTGCGGTGCCGTATCCTTTGGATGATTAAATTAGATTCGGATAGTTGTAATCTCCCAAGCGTACCCCGGAGCAGTAGTTAATTAAGCTCAATGATATGCATACAAGTGAATTGCTGTAGGCTCACCCAGGGCGTACACTCGGTCTAGATTTATACTAATTTCAAACATGATCTGCTCCATTTTCTGGAACGGGATAGCGGTAGATAATATATAAATTTAAACTCTCCTGAGAAGAAAAACTGGAGCTCTTTCAATTCACCTTAAGCACCGACATTGAAGTCTTCAAAGAATGTGCCAAAAATCACATTTTTTTTACACCAACATTTATTTCCATAATCTCAAAGTACGCCTGTTACCGCCATTTATTACGTGACAGAGCATTCCACAGCATTCAATGGCCCGTAAAAAAGCTCCAACTGCACCCCTGAACGAGTGCGTTCAGCACCACATCCACATATTCGCATATTATGCTGTTGAATATTTTGCAGATAGAATTCGCTTTGCCCTTTTACATTCCACACCCGTCTCGATTGCGTCTTTCACGGTGAGTTTGTTCGATCATCTGAAGCGAGATGCAAATTGTGGGAAATTTATTCTCGTACAGGATAAATTATCCATTTCATTGCAAATGGCACCGTGCAGCAATCAAGCGAGCTGCAAGACACAGTTGGACGCAGGTGGTACACAGGACACGCAAAACGAAAGGAACATCTTACACTGCTTCAACACTTCTCCACATCAAAGGAAGTTTTAGAGTAAGACATACATATAACTAGAGAGAGAGAGAGAAAGATAGTGAAAGAGTAAGATAAGTTGGGTGCTATCCTTCACAGCTCTCTGAAATCACTTAAATATCAATCCATATCCGCTCGAGCGTGGTTAGTGCGATGGAAAAACAAACAGGCAGCACAGCAACCCCTATCTTGCTCTATCTGTTTGCTTTTGCTGGATGAGATTGCCCTGATTGATACAGTGATCAAATCAGTTTGCATTTAATTAAAAACGCGATGCGGACAACAAACTAACCAAGCACATCAAGGATGGGGAAAAAGGGGCCAATTCAAAATTGGCTCAATCGATACTTTGTCGGCATTGATGACAGGGATTTATGACGAAAAAATGGGATATATTATTTGTATACATTTTTTCCTTGCTTTGCTGACGTGGATAGTCAAATAAACAACCTCCACTCCACGTTGCTGTACCAAAAAAAAAAAAACTCGCCAATCTATTTTGCCGATAATGTTCCTACTGCTCTTTTGGCACCCGACCGCTGCTGCTGCTGCATTCGATCGTGATTTGAATTCGCAATCCGTTCGACGCGGGCCCGCTCTCCCGCAATTCATTATCGTCGGTGCTCAAAATCAACATAAACTAACCGGTCCCGCAGTACTCGTAGTTGGCAAACGGACACACACACACACAATGCGTTAAGCGCAAATCTCGGCTGATGTTTGATGAAAGGGCTGTTCCATCCCCAGTGCAGGACTTATATCATGACTTCAAGGGAGGCAGGAGCACGAGAAAAAAGCGTCACGCCCCACAGTACTCCTGGGAAATCGGGCGTGATTTGATGAGCAGCGGGACGGTACGTGATGAACGTGATATGAAAAATGTATATCACTAGCGTTAAACTAGCTTAGCAGGGTGATAGACTGCTAACACACGGTTTGTATACTGTAGGCAGAAACCCCAGCACTGTCGGGGATGGATTAAACATAAGCATTAGAATCGATTGTGCCTTATAGCAAAGGAGTGTATCGATGGATGGAAGAATGACTTTTAAGCTGCTCTGTTTTCATATCACAATATAAATGAGCAGGATAATTCTATACAACTCTATAAAACTCTATAAAACCAGTAGAAAATGTAAGTAATATGTAGTTAAAATTAAACAACAAGTTAATACTTTGCAATTTCAAGCCATAAGCTGATAGCGTGGCAACCATCCTAAATCGAACACTTAGTTTTCCATATGCACCAGATATACGCTGATTTCGAGGCTTTCTGATTTTTATCTTAAACCGTCTTTACATATCGGCTATGATACTCTTTTAAGCCGGTCTCGTAGTACAGTCGTCAACTCGTACGACTTAACAACATGCCCGTCATGGGTTCAATCCCCAAATAGACCGTGCCGCCATACGT
>AXCO02007045.1:0-15363 GCA_000473525.2 Anopheles melas | reverse complement strand
TTATGGGAATTAAACTTCATATGTTGATAATTGGACTCTATGGCACTCTTTTTGTACAGAATCCAATTGAATGCCAATTACGAATTCAGCAAGCATGCTACAGAGTCCAATTCCCATTGCATTAAGTTCATTTCACGAAAGAAAGAGTCAATAAAGTGTTCCACGGCTATTAAAACTCCTGGAAAACCCTGTATACTTCACCCTGTAGTCGTTATCTTTTGCTCCGTTGCCTTCACTGCCTCTGATATCGTGAGTCTTTCCCCTCAATACACACTTTAGGCATAGAGCACACACACCCGTTATCGATAACGAGGACACACGCGAGCTCTCAATCGACTGGAAGGGAAGAGGTGTAAAAGGGTGATGATGTCAACGCTGTGGCACCATCATCATCGCAGTGCCGTGTCATATCGCACCGTTGATGGAGTGTGGCAGTCTGCAGTAACTAATTTTCTAAACGCAATTTCCATTTTTTTTTTCTACAGCCGAATTTGAAATCCCCTCGGAGGACGAAATCATCAAAACTACGCTCGAGGCGGACAACTACGAGGAGCAGCTAACGATGGTTGGGGTAAGTGTGTGTGTGTGTGCGAGAGAAGAACCTTTTGTTTTATCAATTGACTGTGAATTAACGAAACTGTTCTCTTTTTGGTTTCAGCACGACGAAAATGCCATCCGGAAGGACTTTAAGCGACGAAAATTCATCGAATTCATCGGCACGGACAAGCAGGGCCAGCCGATCATTGCCATCTACGCCTGCCGGCTGCCGGAACGGAAAGATCTGAACTCGAATATTTTTATTGAGTGAGTATCAGTGTGCTCTGGGTGTTCGATCTCTAATTGGCAGCGAGCACCTGGGAAGAGACATTGTGAGGCGCACCATATGTTATCTTAAGATGGGGAGGTGTGGGTGACTCAATCGGTGGGGTTTCTGTGTAAATTCCCCTGTTGTTGATTGCACTTTTGGTTCATTTGCATTAATCATGCGTGCGGGAAATACGGTGCTTGTGAAGCAAAACCATGCAGAATGATATAATGAAAGTGCAAAAGAAAGTGCCGCAAGTGTCACCGGGTTAACAACAAGAAGCGTCGAAAGGAGTGAGAATGGAAGAAGCCAAGGAACAAGGACAATGTCCGTGCAAAACCATAAATGATGATGTAATGAAGGCACACTAGAAAGCCCCACGCGTGTCATCGCGTTAAATATAAACAACAAGAAGCGTCAAAAGGCAGACGAGCGAGAATGGCAGAAGCTAGGAAGAGGCAAACTCAGATGGTGTGATGTTTAATGGGAATTTCCTGCCCTGCTTGAACAACCATTCAATGTATTGTTATTAGGATGTTCGTTCAACGACACATGCTTGCCAAATGCCTTTCAAACAGTGTCTGTATTCTGTTTATTTACTGCAATTGGTAGCTCTTCTACAAGAAATATTACCTTTTTCTATCTCTTCTCGGGAAACCCCGCGTTCCCAATGCGACCTAGAACCAGTGCAAAAGACAAAATTCAACCGAAAGTGGCAAAAAAGTAGCACTTTCTCTCTCTCTCTCTCTCTCAACGTCTCCCTGACCCAAATTTCTATCCGCAGTGAAGAAGTAAGAATGATTTTCCGGCTCATTTACCATCTGCGTTTGCTGCGCGAATTCTCCGTACGCGACCCGCCGTCTTCTCGGGAAAGTGACTAGTTTTCCACCCTTTTTTTCAGAATTCAAAGAAAATCTATGGGACGCGCACAGCAAAAGGAAAGCGACCGGCGCAAGAGATAATATATTGCTCACACAAACACACACACACACACTTTTCTTTTTTCTCGCGGGTACTCGTTCCGGGAAAAGAACTCAAGAAAATTCACTCCAAACCCCGTGCAAAATGAAGTGTGTCTGTGAGCGTGAATGTATCTCCTGGTGAGGCACAGTTCGACACTCGGCAACGCTTCGGAAAAGCGATTCAAAACCTTCCCTTTTTTTAATGTCACTTGTTAACGATCGCTATACGTCTGGAAAGCGCGTAAAGATAAACACACCGATCACCGAAACGGAAAAAAGGGGGAAGAAAGGTGAGAGGGGAATTAACGAGGCCACCATTAGGGACGAAAATAAAATCCCTCGCCTCGGGGGCGCGCGCGCGCTGCCTTGCCTCTGGTTGGTGTTGTAAGACAACTGTAAACTTAGAACAATCTCCTTCCGTACGTTGCCGGATGAGGTGACGTACGAAACCTTCCCAAAGGCAAAGAAAAAACTATCAAAGAAAAGGGCACATTACTACACGTTAGTGCGTTACCGAGGCAGAACCGATCAATTAGCAACATTAACTCAAACGGCGACCGTTCGGCGTGCGAGCCTACCTGCCTCATAGCGACTCATATTTCTCTACCCTTTCCCGAGGGTCAAACACGATGTGTCGAAGCGGGGTCCTTTTCCCTTCTGTATGACCCGTACCAGCTTGTTTACATTTACCCAGAAATAAGAAACACCCCCTGTACACAACATTCTAAAACAAGCGAGAGAGAGAGAGAGTGTGATCTGTTTGTTACGCCATCGGTACATGATGTGTTTCTTTCCTCTCGGGGAGGACGCTTATGACGTCTGCTACCGGCCCCGTTAGACCATCGGGGAAAGGGGCTGGGGGTTTTTTTTCGCGCGAAAGACATTGTACCTCATCGTCGCGTTGTGTACTACCCCCGTTTTGCGTTGCACGAGTTGCAACAGCAAACAGCCATCCCTTTTCCAACGCGGGCGAAGTTTGCTTCTCACCCACGGTGCGGCACTTGACTTTGGTTCCGTTGGTTTGATTTTCTTTCTTTCTCGCCTGTCCGTTGGCTCTTTTCCCTTCTCTCCCACCGAGAGCAGCAGCTGGCGGTGCAAGAATCACATCCACGGTTCCGCTCGATGTTTAGCCGTGTTGTCGGGCGTGTGATTCTCGATCCTCGATCGTCTGTCTGAGATCGTTAGACAGCACAGTATCTTCGCACGATCGCTACTGTAAAGTCGTGTTCTTAGCACGGGTCCGTTTATTTTTTGACAGTGGAGGACAGACAGTTGATCGTGAATCGTTGGAACATTCAATAATAGAGCATTACAAAGTGATATAGAAGAGTACTTTTTAAATGTACCAAGCAAGTGGTTTACCCAGTGAGAAGTAGATCCATTTGTGAGTTGATCCGGTGCTTTGTGGTGATTTGTGACACAATCCCGTACTCATTCCGCTCGTTTCGGCCATTCCAGTTTTATCATCAAATCGATGGAAGAATTCGTCCAGAATGACTACATCATCGCGTACTTCCACCAGGGCATGAAGGACAACAACAAACCGGCACTCCAGTTCCTGTGGAATTCCTACAAGGAGCTCGATCGCAGCTTCAAGAAGAATCTGAAGAAACTTTACGTAGTAAGTTCATGTGGCCTGGCAATGACGATCATGAAGTTCCGACTAGTGATGGCAGCTCGGAATCGGACCTACCCGATTCCGATTCCGTGTTCGGAATCAATTCCGTAGCCAATTCTGATGCTGGAATCGATTCCGATTCTGGAGTCGATTCCGGAGTTGATTCCGGAGTCGATTCCGGATCCGATTCCAGAACAGATTTCGGAATAGATTCCCAGATTCCGGAGTCGATTCCGGAACAGATTCCGGAGTCGATTCCGGAACAGATTCCGGAATCAATTCTGAGGCCGATTCCGATTCTGGAACGAATTCCGGAGTTGATTCCGATTCCGGAGCCGATTCCGGAATCGATTCCAGAAAACTGCGGAGCTAGCCGGAATCGATTCCGACAAAAAGTTCATTTTTCTCATCACTAGTTCCTACTCATTTATCATCCTCTTCCCATATCGCACTGACAGGTACACTCGACCACCTTTATCAGGATGGTTTGGTTCTTCTTCAAACCGATCATCAGCGAAAAGTTCAAGAGCAAGCTAATCTACACGAGCAGCCTGGACGAGCTGAAGCAATCGCTCGGCCTTAACACGCTGAAGGTTCCGGATCCAGTGAAAGAGTATGTATTCCGGTAGTGAGGATCAACCTGGAACACGTCTTTTCAACCCTCTTTCCTCTCTCTCTCTCTCTCTCCCTCTCTCTGTTCTATGATGCAGATTCGATGAAAAAATTAACAACGGCACCCGGTACACGCTGCGGGGCAGTAAATCTAGTCTGAAGAGCAGTCGGTCACTCGAGAACCTGCCCAAGTCGGCCCAGTTCGGCGTGTCGCTGCGGTTCATCATCGAAAATAGCGCCTGCCTCAACTGTATACCGCCGATCGTGCGAAAGTGCGTCGACCATTTGTCACTACCGGACGGTAAGTGTGTATGTGTGTGTGTGCGGTGTTTATCAAAGAAAGAAAGCGACAGACCCTCTCTCCCATGAGTAATGGGGTGTACGTACGGGAGAGATGACGCGACAAGTGTCTTTAATTGTCGGTTTTATAGGAGGACCCGAGGATGCATCATTCATTTCGTTGAAAGCGTGTGTGCGCGCGCGTCTAGATGGATTAAATCATCCGAATTTGTTTATATCTTGCAGATGCAAAGAAGCAATCGGTTTGAAAGAAAAAAGAGAGGTTGAAGATTAGGTTCTTGGTATCGGATGTATGATTTGGAAGCGTTCGTTAGTAGAAAAGCTGAATGACCGAATTGAAGTCTTTCGAACCTTAAGCAATAAAGGATATGAAACAATCCAAATCCAGTAGTAATGTTTTATAAACATTTCTTCTTCTCTCACCATTTACCAATTTATCCTCTCTTGTTCTCCCCAACAGTGGTTGAAACGGAAGGCATTTTCCGGCGGTCCGGCAACTACGCCCGAATAAAGGAGCTGCGGGCGAAGATCAACGCCGGCGACGAGGTGCAGCTCTCCAACGAAGACACGCACGTCGTCGCCTCGCTGCTGAAAACGTTCCTGCGCGAGCTAGAGGAACCGCTGCTCACCTACGAGCTGTACGAAGACATTACCCAGTTCGGTGAGTGGAAGACGGAAGAGACCCGCTCGCGCAACGTGAAGCAGCTGCTGCGCGAACGGCTGCCGGAGGAAAACTACGAGCTGTTCAAGTACATCGTCGAGTTTTTGGGCAAAATAATGGAGCGCAAAGATTTCAACAAGATGACCTCGTCCAACCTGGCGATCGTGTTCGGCCCGAACCTGATCTGGCCGAAGCAGGAGCAGATGTCGCTGGACGAGATCGGCCCAATCAATGCGTTCATCGACTACGTGCTGCAGCACCAGGACGACATCTACTTTGTGGACATTAACAAAAAGGATCGCGGTGCGTACGATTAACAGCGACTGATTTAAGGGCCGGAATACTGGGGAGGGGGGCCAGCAGCAGGAGCCGGAGCAGAAGGAGCACACATTGGAACGTAAACATTCTACTATTTCACAAAGCGATAAAAGTGACGGAGTATATCATAGAACTGTTTTATCAATCTAACCTTGCGTAGAGTGGCGCGGCATACAGTCAGCGTAGCAAAAAAACATATAGGATGTAGCAACAGAAAGTGTTAGCTTTAAGGGAATTGAACACGGGGAGGGAACAATGTATGAGAGACTGTGTGTGTGTGCGTGTGTGTGTGTGTGTGTGTATAGGTCCTGAGATTGTGTATTTGGATAAGTATAGTTGTATTTGAGGGGGGAAAAGGTTTAAAAGGATGCATCATGGTGCACCAGAGCACAGGGTGTGGATTTCTTTTAGAAGCTTTCCTTTCCCTATTTTCCCATTTGTTCTAGTGTTACAAGTGTAAGATGATTTTAAATATGAAATTTAAACAGATTGTGTGTGTGAGAGAGAGAGAGAGAGAGAGAGAGAGAGAGAGAGAGAGAGAGAGAGAGAGTGAGCGAGTGCGTGCGTGTGTTAGATAGCTATTGTGTAAATCGGAATTCGGTTGGAATTGATGTTACTGCGAGCATGAGACCGGGAGCGACAGTCTTTTAAAACAGCCTGTTCTGTTGTGTGTGTTTGTACGGAGAAGGGATGTAAAGGTGTATAAAAAAGGACAAGAAGCACACGCCAACGCAGGTACAGGAGACAAGAAGCAAGATAGTCAGAGAATTATGAATTGTTGATCATTTATTATAATTATTATTATTTTTTAGCAGAATGTATTCTAACAAGCAGAGCTCTAGTAGGATAAAGGTGAGGATACAAAACAAATAGTGAAAAGGAAATGGTAAACCATAGTGTGCACACAGCCCCACAGCGTGTCTCCGTGGCCTCATCGCCCAGCGACACACGCACATATCCTCGAAGAGGGAAAACCAAAGAAAAGAAAGCAAACTATAAACACAAAATAGCAGAAAATAGCACAAAACTACTACACTACCCGCATTTGCGGGGGGAAAATAGACAGTTTTACACAGTCCCGTCCGTACAACGCCAACAGAGAGTGAGTGTGTGTGTGTGTCCATGTAGGTGAATAGAAAGAGAACAGATAACAACAAATGCACACCCCCAAACTAAATAGCATCATCTCCCAAGCTCTAGTACTATAATAGTGTTGTAAACAATCAGCAATAGAGAGAGAAAGAGAGAGAGAGATAGAGAGAGAAGTGTTGTACCGATTTTAGCAAACAATTTACGAACAAACGAGCAAAACTACTGAAAGAAAGGCCAAACACAGTTTTAATCTCTTGAATTTTAATATTTAACTTTAAACAAAGGAAGGAGAAAAGAAAACAAGTCAATAAAAGGAAACAATTGAACCAAGATTAGAAAAAGGGGGTTTGGTCGAGACGTAAGCCGGTAAAAACACATCCAAACAAGGAATATACAAGTATTAAACTCAAAACTCAAATCAATTATTGAAATGATAGGGCATATTATGCGACAAAAGACTCACACACACAAAAGTATATCAAAAAACCATCCTAATTCATGAAATATATAAAGAAACTACTGCTACTACCACCACTACACACTATCTCCCTAGTGTATCCTCGGGCTACTGAGATAAAAACGCAAACGCAACATAAATTGCGTGTGAGATTCAAAACAAACAAACAAACAAACAAACAAATCAATAAATTTACAAATGTAATAAACAACCGGTTGTTGTTACCAGTTTAGGGTGTTTTCTTTCATTTGCAAACACACACAATTTTCCTTCGCTTATCCGTGTTTATAATCAATATATATGTATATATTTTGTTTTTCTCATCCAGCGTGCGTTTTGTCTTCTCTATTTCGTTTCCTTTTGTTTTCGTTTATTTGTAGCATATTTTCGGTTCGATTTTGCCTTCGTTTTACAATTGTTTTCATAACACGTTTACGCCTGTTACCCCTTTCACTTTTTCTTTCTCACTTTTGTGTTTTTTTTTTGTCTTCTCGTGTGAATGATTCGGTCAATTCGTGCAACAGAGTTTATCGGGTTACTGTTTTCTTCTTCCTATTTCTTCACTTAATTCCTGCCGTTTTGTTTGCTGTCGCTATTGTTTTTAATGGTTAGTTGCTAGCTGCTTAGCACGCATACAATAATGGCGCAGTGTGCTCTTTAAAATGGGGGCCTACAAATAAAGTGTACTTATCTATTGTTTTGTTTTCCTTCTCCTTCTTGTTCAGTAAAGGAAATTGGAGTGGTTTTTCTGTACACAAAGAAGAGCGCGGTTTTACTGTAAGAGCTGTGTGCTTGTTGTTGACTTGAGTCTGGTTTGTGGCGCGCATGTTTGCTGCTTCTGCTGCTGCTGCTGAGGTGTGTTCCGATCGACTAAGACTTTTGCCCGTTTTCCTTAAGCATTGAAATAATTTTCATATAATATAGATAACTTCAATCGCGTATTGGTGCATAACATGCTTTTTTGTTTCCTTTAAATGAACGCATCTGCCCACACTGCGATATACAAGGGTGTGGGTGTGCGCTAGCTTTGCTTTACTCCAATTAATTAATCGTTTTATGTGCGCGCGCGTGTGTGAATGTGTTCTTTTTGCTGGCTTTTCCCCTCGTTTAATTTGATGCCAGTTTGTTTTAACTTTGAAAAGATGCATCTAATCTCTTCTTGCAAGTGCCACACTTAAAGGCTCACAACTCTTAACAGTTGCATTTGCGCTGAGCTTTGCTGCTTTTACTTCTCCCAACGCTGCTCTTCAAACACATACCTCCCCTCTCCCACCTTTTCGATGTACAATCGCGCGTGTCCCGCTTTTTTCCCCCGCCCACTCAAATAAATCAAACAAAAAAAAACCCCACCGCCCACTCTCTCACCCAAAACACAATTTGAGAAAAATTAAACAAGTTCGAGCTCAAAATAAAGCGCTGCTGCGTAGTAGGATGGAGCTCTTGCTTTTAGCATTTTCTCGCCAAACAACTCACCCGGGCCCACGATGGAGGACTATCTACAGGACCTGTCCCGCAACGCACCGTGGAGGGGGGTTAAAGTTGGGATCAAATATATCACAGTTGGATCCAGAACTAGGCAGCGAGGACACCGCGCGTACGTCCTCACTGCTTCTGTTCAAAATGGGTGTTGTGTCGGAATAGCTGCTGCTCGTCCAAGGGGGATGATGGGGGGTGTATTGGTTGTTGATGGACAACTAAGTCATCCCCAGCTTCACCACCACCACCACCACCCGCCAGCCAGGAGAGTCTCTTTTCCGCACTGTTTCGATTTTCACTAACACATTGTCGTTTCTTGGCCCCCCGTTCCTCTCTCTCTCTCTCTCTCTCTCTCTCTCTCCTTCTCTTTCTTTAAACGAGGGGGCAAACAATCTCGGGGTTGGATTTTGCGTGCTGAAGAAAAGCACGAACTACCATCATCAACCCCGCTTCAGGGGGAGGGAGGACAATATACGCTTAGCGATTTTTTTTTCAACAAGTATTTAAATAACAGTTACGCTTTTTAGTACATCATCGTATATGCTACGGGGAGCTAGCTGCTGCTGCTGCTGCTGCTGCTGTGTTATAATAATAGAGCTTTTTTGTATGTAGTTTTTAGGCGACATGTCGCGTTAAAGTCGTTTGTTTCGTTTTTAATTGTTGATGAGTTCCAGTGCACTCGCCTTTAAATGCCGTTTTGCCGCTAGGGTAAACGTACCTAACTAGTCCTTCACTAACTCTTTTATTCCCTTTTCTTCTGTAGACTCTTTTTCTCCTTCTAATCTCTTTCTATCCTTTTACTCATTACGCGCACACATACAAACACACACGCACACTTATTCGGTGTTAAGAAGATATTATAAAGCAATCGAAAGCAAATTCATTGGTGATTTACAAACACTGGGCGAACGGTAATAGTAATAGAAGAAACAAACAAACAAAAAACACTATGATGATTGATTATGAAGAAATAAGCGTAAAAATATGCATGCACACACACACACACATACACACACGAAGCTGCTGCAGAATCGATCCCGAGTGTCTTTAGGGTTCCGGGGGGTCTATCATACGCGATCACCACCACCGATCACCGCCGATCGTGTAAAGGACGTGAACGGTTTGTGGAAAGAATGTTGTTTACATACCGTGTTCGGCAGCGGGAGGAGGAGAACAACCCGGAACCGAACCGAGAACCGAAACCGTCGTTCTTCCGTCTTCTCAACCAGAGAGTGGTGGTGTTCGTGTATTGGGAGAGAGGTGCTTGGGTTTTATTTTGTTGCCACTTTTGCCTCTAGCGAAAGTGGGACGTGGGTAGCGGTAGGCGGGATTTTGTAAATTAGCGTTTAGCGTGTAAGCGCACTGTGTGTTAAGGATGTCCGTGTTGTGTAGCAACCGAGAGACCAAAAAGGTGTCCAGAGCAATCGCACCGCTACACACTGCAGGGGGAGGCGCGGGGGCGATTTGGCTATTTTGCATGTCGTCGCTCTGCTGTATAACGGCGGGAAGTGGCAATTACTGTTGCTTCTGCCCCGTAAAGCTGAAGGTGGTCGGTATCTGATGCTGCGTGAACTGATATCCTGCGGGGGAAAAGCAACACAAACCAATTGGAATTACTATATAACAGTCAGAACAGATGGAAGATCCGAAAGGGGGCATATATCTCACTTACCACCGCTCTTTTCAATCTCTTTCGAACGCTTCGTTTCCTTCTTCTGGTTTGCCAGCACGAGCACCTCTTGCAGGTTCTTTCGCTCGGATGCGTTCAAATTTCTGGTAAGCATCGTATACCAGGTCGGATCCGTGTTGGGGAGATCTACGAAAGGATATAGCACAAGCATAACACCTCACTGTTGTCACAAAGCATAGCGCCTTCGAGCAAGGGCAACTTACTGTTCATAACGTCCTGGAAAAGAATGTACTCATCGACCGCGTTCGGGTTTTCCTCATCGTCCAGCGGCGTTGTGTAGCTTTCCAGCGCTGTTTCATCGATTTCATCCGCATCGTCATCATCATCGTCATCGTCGTCCTCGTCTTCGTCCGAATCGGCATCCTGTAGTCATAAAAAAGAGAGCCCGTTTTCCATGAAACTTCCCTTAAAACATGAAAATAGTCCTGCTTTCTTCTTCGCACGCACCTGAATCGAGGCAGAAATTTCAAACCCGGCCTCGGCCCCCCGTTCCTGCACCATCTTCTGCATGTTCTTCAAGTACGGGCTCATCTCATCCACATCGTCCTCGTCGCTCGACAGCCCATCCTCGAGGTCTTCGCTTTCGTCCTCGCTCTCCTCCTCCTCGCCCTCGGAGGCGCGGGCAGCATAGGCACGCTTCAGGCCGTCGAAAATCATCAGCATCGTGGGAATGATTTTGTCCGGCAGCTCGCTCAGCACGGTCGGTTTGCGTTCGCCCAGCGACAGCAACGTGCACAGCCCGATAATGCACAGCTTACGATCGTGAATGCTGTAAAGTGTTTTGAGTGCAAAATGAGGTGTTAGTTTAGTATGAAAAAGGAGGATGAATTATAAGTAACAACTTACCCAAGGAAACAATCGTAATCGTGCAGCCACTGTCGGATGAAGTGAGCCGTAATCGAAGAATCGGGCACCGGAATTGGGATCTTTTCCAAAATGTCTAACAACAGGGAAGGATTGTAGTAGATCGCTGCAATAACCACCTGTGTAATAGAAAGGAAAGATTGCCATTATTAAAGGGTTTACAGGGTTTTCCAGGAGTACTCATAGCTGTGTTACACTTTATTGACTCTTTCTTACGTGATGTAATGCAATGGGAATTGGACTCTATCATCCTGTTGGACAAATCCAATGGGAATTTTAAGGTGCTTTCCCAAAACGGCTGCCATAGTATCCAAATTTCAAATTACAAATTCCAGTTCACTTCCTATTAAGAAAGCGTAAATTAACTGTCCCACAACTATGAGAACCCCTAGACAATCCTTTTATATCACAGCACTTTGAAATAATTCCAACCAACCTGTAAGCACATCGTTCGCAGCTCGGACGTTTTCACCTCCCTCGTCAGTCGCATCAGTGCCAGCTCCACGAAGCTCGGTATGAAATCGTCAATGTGTCCCTTGCACTGTAGGATGATGACTTCTAGCAATTTGGCTGCACTACACTCCGACTCCTCCGTGGCGTTGCTGGTGAGAACCTGTTAAGGGACAATTGTACCATTTGTCATCTCCCCCTTCTGTATCTAACAATTTGCATAAACACGCGAAAAACTGCACTCTTACCGACTTGCACATGTTGTACATCGCGATCACGTGGTTCTGGTTTGACAGGAAAGCGGGCGTATCGACGGTAATGTAGTTGTGCAGTGCTGGCATCATGTCGACAAAGTATTCCGCTCCATTCTTCTGGAAAAGCTGTGGAAATAGAGCGACAAAACCAATTAGTTGCCGAACCATGATCACTTGACAAAAACTCCCCTCTTTACCTCATAAATGATTTCCAGCAGCTTCCACATGTCCGGCGAGATGCTCTTGGACGTCAGATCGCACACCAGCCCGAACGCTTCCTCGTAAAACTCGAACACGTTCTGCTGCAGCACGTGCCCGATCACCTGCAGCACGATCGGGTGGAGGGCGGCCAGCACCTGCGGATGCTCCTCCATCACCGCCAGCAGCGTCTCCATCGTGCTCAGCAGTCCCATCGCCGTAATTGCCTTCTCGTCCCCGGTATCGTCCGACTCGAGCACCTGGCTGAACGTGGTGGCCAGATGCTGACAGATGTCGAGCGCTATCGGCGGCAGCTGGTCCGAGTAGGTGCAGACGATCTTTTGCAGTACCGAGGTCAGCTCCTCGTTCTCCGTCTCGCGGATGATGCGCAGCAGCTCCATCGTGATGTCCTTGATCTGGCTCTCCAGGAACGGGGCCGCTTCCTCCTGCGAGATCAGGAACATCTGCATCGACATGGCCGCCTCCACCTTCACCGGCAGATCCTTGTCCGTGAGCAGCGCGTTGCTCAGGTAGCGCATGATCTGCTCCAGCACCTGCGGGTTCTTCAGCTTGATGTCGCTAAAGTAGTGCATCACCCAGCAGGCCCGCGCCCGCAGATGCCCGTGCGGGCTGGCAAACTCCGGAAAGACGTACTGCATCAACAGCTGCTCGACCTGCTCCTTGAAAATCTTCTTCCGCAGCAGCACCTCCGCCAGCGAACCGACCATATGCAGCGCACCGTCCTTCTCCTTATGGTCCAGCCCGGGCGTGTTGATGATTTGCATAATGATCTGCATCACCTGCGTGAGGATGCCCTTGCGCGTCTTGCAGCAGTTGTGCAGCAGCGTTTCCGCCGACTGTACCGGCGACACGAAGTCATCGAACACGTCGAACTTCTTGCGAATGTACTCGATCGGGTCGCTCTCCCACAGCTCCTCGTCCGCGTCCGTGTACGACATCAGCGGGAAGATGACGTCCCGTATGATTTCCATAATGTGCGGCTTCAGCATCTTCCACGAGAACGCGTGCGACACCGCCGTCTTGATGTAGTCGAGCGTGTTGGTCATGACGCGCGGCGACACGTAGATCTTGTTCCG
The DNA here is from genome assembly GCA_000473525.2 of Anopheles melas. NCBI lineage: Eukaryota > Metazoa > Arthropoda > Insecta > Diptera > Culicidae > Anopheles > Anopheles melas. The sequence continues at coordinate 2,509 of AXCO02007045.1, read as the reverse complement.
GTACTGGTCCAGTATCTTCAGCAGCACCATCAGCAGCCCGCTGGTGAACGTCTGCAGGAACCAGGTGGAGAACTCTTTGTACTCCTTCGAGATGACGTTGCCCGGGCTGCCGTACCGCTCGAACATGCGCAGTATGATGTGCGAGGCCCACTTCTTCGTCTTCCACGCGGGCAGCTGCGGCCGCTCCTCCTCCTCCATGTGGGCCGAGTCGGGCGCGGGGCGCTCCAGTATCTGGCGGCAGATTTCCATCCAGCACGCGAACACCTCCTTCGTGATAACCTCCAGCGGCAGCGAGTACTGCGTGAGCGCGTAGAAAATCTTCAGTATCTGCTTCTGCAGCAGCACGCTCTGCTCGGAGGGCTCGTTGATCACGCTCATCATGATCGTGTAGATCTGGGGCAGCAGCAGATTCATCGCCTCGGTCAGCGGGCCCCGCTCGGCCGACTTCTTGTACTCGTAGTGCTTCACCAGCTGGTACATGCACAGCAGCGCACCGTGCCACGCGTTCGGGTCGCTGTTCTGCAGGCACAGGCTCACCTTGTCCACCACCTGCGTCCACCGGCCCGGAAAGTCGTTCTTGATGATGTGGCTCAGGCAGAAGCACAGCTGCACCTTGATCACCTCCGCCGGCACGTGCACGATCGCCTCCACGATCGTGTCCCGGATCATGGCCCGGTCCTGCTCGTGGATCGCGAACGGGATCGGATTGCCACCCTCCGCCTCCCGGTCCTGCCAGCTGCTGTTGATCAGGTTCTTCATATAGATCGCACCCGCCAGCCGGACCGGAATCTCCAGCTCATTCTGCATGATCACCTGCATCAGGGTGGGCAGGAAGCCGATGATCTTGTGTACCTGTGTATGTGTCATTTCGCACATGCGCACATGGGGGAAGAAAGAAAGAAATAAACCGCAACATGAGTCAACATGCTAATTTCAGCAACCGCCGGCACGCTGATAGTGGAATAAGCATACACCCGCCGGCGCGGCGTGATCGAAATTTGAAATTTATAATGCGTTTTCCCCCTTCCACTTCAAACTCTCTTCGTTCGATGTTTCGGAGTGCATGTAAGGGAACCACGTGAGTGGATTGGATCGTAAAAATCGACATCCGGTGGGATGTCATTGTATCACATTTTCCCAGTGCTTCTACCGTTACCGTACCCATCTTCGCCAAGCAATCGGATAGCAGATTCAACGCAACAGCGGGCGCTACAATTTATGTTTAACAGCCCGCTTTTATGCAAATGAAATCGACCCACCGTTCTCGCTTCCTTCCGAAATGGTGGAAATTTATTTTTGGGCAATGTTTACACTATCTTGGGGCCCCTGTGATAATGCTCATCATTCCCTCCCCATAGCAACCGCCGATGGGCTGAAACTTGAAACACCGAAAAAGCTACAGAGTCAAGGCAATGCTGACCCATTTTCGGGTGAAGTAAGCGCAGGCAAACGGTGTTTTTTCCACAAGGTTGATGATTTCAGTTTTACCTTCTCCTTATTCACCGAAAGATCAATTAAATTAATCAAAACTATCTAGCGCGGTTTAATTGCTTCTGCTCTAGGAACCATTCCAAAAGGGCAGTTATTCTAAACCGAGCGAATGAATCATGCTGGAATGTGTGTTGTGTGTGTGTCTGTGTGTGATTCGCATTCTCACGAGACAGACGAGAGCTGCGGAGCGCTATTCATTGTTCTAGCGCGGTGTTCACGCAGACGATCTAATTAATTCAATCCATCTGCTGAACGTACAATACCGTACAATTTGTCAAGAAATACAGGTTCTAGCTGGCCAAATTCATCACCGCTCCTGTACAATGTATTGGAGCTCGAAAACGGTGGAATTATTTTACCCCGAGCCTGTTGTAATGGCAACATCCAGTTCCGTGCTACGGGGCGAGGTTTAAGTGTTTGGTCAATGAATTCGTTCATGCATCCACAGGTAGGCGGCAAGGTCTCGATGCCCTTGCCCGGTGGGTGGCAATGATGTGCCGGGGCGGAGCGCGATACTTCTACAAACACACCTTCCTTCCTTCCGCTCTCAGTGAGTCAGTTGTGCACGACACCGGGAGGAGACCCTTTTGCTGTGTGCACCGTGTTTCAAGGGTAATCCTTGATAATACATTATTGTGCAATTTGTTTACAGCAAGGACAACGAACTTCGCTTCCATCAGAGCTCATGTTCGCGTTTGCTGGCGATGCTGAAATGATTCCTCTGGATAATTGCCACTGGAACGAGCGCTCCAGTCTGTCTCGCATGTAAATATTTTCCACCACACACAATGCGGTCTTCTCACCCTATCCCACACACGCCGGCCGACCGCCCTTCACCCTGATCCACACGTCGCCGCACACCTCGCGTGTCACACCAATAGGTGTGAGTGTGTGTGTGTGTGTGTGCGCTCATCCGACGAATTTTCCAGATCCCTTCACCACAGCCGGGCCGGGGTACACGGGGGTGTCGCGTGGCGTGTGCATGCTCTGTTCCGCCGGAAGATTGTTTTGGGGGGGT
>KI921130.1:0-13795 GCA_000473525.2 Anopheles melas | reverse complement strand
GGCCACTCAGTCCGCTTATAGGAAAATCCGCCACTGATTGCTGTATGTATTACGGTTATATTTTGTACAAGCTACAAGCTAAAGTTTACTTTCTCTTCTTTTGTCAATAATATACGCATAATACGTAGAAGGTATCAATCTTGCGCAAGACACATATTCACAACGACGAACCTATGGCACAGGCAGCTACAAAACAGCTCAACCATTAATTGTTTTAAACATTTTAATTTAGTTTACTAGCTAATTCCTTGATAGTTTGTAAATTTCCTTGATTCAAAACCATGTTTGAATATATAATTACGGAGTATTAATCGGGGGTTTTAGAATAAATTTTAACATGAATTGATAACATGAACTTTTAATCGAAAACGTATTTTATGACACATCAATTCTTCATCAATTTTATTATATGTTCTACCCTCTTATAAAACGATTAACCATCACCCAGCACAAACACTATGTTAGCACTGCTTAAATAACAGTTTTGACTTCCTAAAGTGCGATTACACTTATAGGGAAGGGTACGCCAGTACCCTTCAATGCGACGCGGCACCGATGATCAATAAACCTTCAACAAGTTCTCATTTCCTGTTAATACCGATAACAAGCCATAATTCAATATGCATATACCTGAGAACCGCAAAATCATATTTCATCTTCAATTCAATTGGAAACCTATTCAAATGGAACGAGTGCCACGGTCTGTTGGCGCTTCGGAGGATGAATACTCGCCTGCTCGATCCACGAAAAGGTTTTGCTCCCAGGAAAAGGCAAAACTGGAGGTGGAGTTTGAACCGCTCGGTGGGTGTAAAGCGAAACGTAGCGAAAAGCTCTTTGTATACGGAACGTGGTTCCCACATTGTTACCATCAGCATTCCTCCCCTCCCCCTAGCGGCGGTTTGCGCTAGGATGGAAATTGGAAAATTTGGGGTTTAAACTTTGACACAGTACACAAAAACGAAAAGCAAAGGAAATAGCGAATCCGATCAACTACCATCTCCTTGCCTCCACCATCGCTCGCAGCTCTGTCAATGGTTTGAACGCGGTCGGTAATGCGAACACATCCCAAACTCATCATCACCCACGGTCTTTGCTAACTGGTTAGGTCCAATTTGCTCTCGGCAAGCAAAATATAAAAACTCCTACTACCCTTGGTTGATCACGATCAACCACAACAACAAGCGATTACTCAGCGAATTGTTTCTGACGGTTTCTCGCTGGGCAGAAATATTATAAGCATCATTTTATGGTATATAATATGTTTAAACCAATGAGAGGAGCATTTGCTACATTGTCCGTTTGCTGCGGGCAACAGTGTTGAAAGTTGCCATCAGTTAGTTTCGTATTTCATTATTTAAATTGAACAGATACCTGTGCATTGGAATTTCAGAATTGGTAAGGGTTGTTGTGGAGTGAATAGGTATAGTTTGTTTGATGAATAGACTGTTGCCCTAGTAAGAAACATAGACACACATCGTTTTGGCTTGCAAACGAACCATAAAAATGATAAAAATCATAACTTACTTTGCGAACTTTAGTATCTTTAACATCATAACAGTTTTATTCGGATAACGATTCTTTTAAATGGTAATGAAGCTAAATGGGATAAATATACAAAGAGTAAGACGAAATTCTATACTAAGCGTTTGTCAACAAGGTAAAAATATATTCAAAGCTTGACCTTTCAGTAAATGTGCAAACAAGAATATGGAGTTTTCTCTTAGAATATGAAGAATATGGAATCTTACAGGACGATGGATTTGATTCTGATCGCGGATGTCCCTCCATAGCAAAGAATGATCAGTATAGAGTGATAAAGTAAGTTTACATCAAGAACTAAACCAATTAATAATATTTTACGGTATCGAAAATCATTTCAGTTTGTAAAACCAGCGGCCTCATATCATTCAACATAAGTTACGTTTTCCAATATAATGCTGCCAAAAAATCAAGCCTTTTATTTAAGCAAAACTAATAGCAACAAAGTTTATATTTGTTTGCCTGAATAAGTTTTTGTTTATAAATATCTCAAAACAGACGATTTATTTTTACACAGAAACATGTTTCCCAAAATGGAAACAATATGTTTTTCTCCAGTTTTCATTCCTATACCGACTCGCCACTCAGTTTGCTCACGTTGCAGTGCGATTTTTCTCCTACCAAACGGGTGGCGGGAAAGTTGGAAAAGCACTTAACTCACTTGTGAATAATGCATTTTAAATTCCATGCACTTTTCAATCCCCGCGCATGGATGTTGCCGATAGAGCTGCTGGCGACAACGGTTCCGCCTGCAAACAACAACTAGTCCGACATATTTTTGTCAGTGATGATTTCCTACCCTTGGTGGTGCCAACAGGGCGACTCCGCTTCCATCCATTGTACTGTTGCTTCCCTGTCCATCGGTTGGGATTGAGCGGGCGTTATGTTCCTTCACACAAATCGTTTATCTTTTGTCAGAGAAAATAGTCCGAGATTGTGCTGTGTAGCAAATAGCAAAAAAAAGTGATGAAAGAACACCCATAAGCTTCTCACAGTATCATGTTTAGCCGGCACAACGAACGGGTGAGAGTGGCGAATAAAAAAAAACACATGATTTGTAAAATAAAAGACACACATACACACATGCTGGCGATATTCGCTGCACTTTTTACGTTACGGGGCAGGTGCAATGTTATTTTCGCTCGTTCACAGCTTGCTGGGTTGGAACTTCTTACACGAATCTTGAGCGAACAGATAATCTACTTGCAGCTTTCCGAAACGTTTGCCCGCGATCTTTTGCACAGTGCCAGTGCAGCACTAAACTTATCCCCGCATTATGACGTGTCGTGCATTGGCAAATACCGACTTAAACCCGTTGGTGAACGTCAAAGAATCAGTAGAAAGGGACGAGCGAATGTTTTTCTTCGTCCGTACGTACGAGTTGTGGAAACTTTTCTGCCAATCTTTCAACTCTAAACCGAAAGCAGTGTAAGCGGGTCGAACAAAATCACATACAGCGACAATCGCATCCCACCGCCTGTACGGCATTTACTTTGCGTAGATTGGATAAAATAATGAAAAAATTCCAACCACTTCTTGTTTGTGTTGCTTGGCTTTGCTTTTGGAGTTTTGGACAAATCACGCTGACGAACGAAATGTCATGTATGTACGCGGACGAGGGCACCGAAACGGATCGTTTAAAAAAGAGTTGAAGTTTTTACCATGAATGTTTACTTTTCCTGACATGCTGTGTTTCACATATCAGAGACATTATCGATTTATTTTATTAAAACTGTTTGCTGATGTTTGCTGTTCATTGTTGAATTATAATTTACTTCACCAATTTATTAATATTCTGATATCGAACAAGGTGCTTTCAAAACAACACATAAATTACCTGATTATGTGCAATACAACACATTTGACTAGTTCCATAAAACTATTTTGGAATGGATTCTTTCAACTGAAAAATGTTAATATTGATTATTTTACAGTTTGAGTTCAATTTTCTTAAAGCCACTCACTACTGCATTTGTTTTTTAAATTATTTTTAGTCTCTTATAATGACACCATTAAGTATTAATGACATCATTTTATTTAGTTGTAAAGGCACCATAATGGTTTTACACTTAGTTTAAAGTAAGTATGATATGTATGATGCAGATGTGCTTATGTATGAATTACATTCAAAAACAACGCCTCTAATGTTTTTGAATACTCGTAAAAGAATATGCTTTTTTAATATCCTAAATTTATCTATTTCACGATTAAATTTCAAGCATTTGTCATTTGTCATATTGCAAATCAGTTATAGGTATCATAATAAATCATTTACCGCTGTATGATATTTTAATTAAACTTGTAATTTTATAAATTGCTATAAAGGTGTTTTCAATTTTTTATTTAACTTTATTCAATAAACTCGTACGTGAAAGTGTTGAAGTGAAAGCACAGCACTAAAAAATACAATACAATTTTTAAAAACTTTAATGAAATTAAACTACTAATCATTCATTTCAATCAATTATTTCTGTGACACATCTTATTTGGATGCAAAAACGGGAAATAAATCATTTCGCTTAATCCCATTTCATCATGAAATTGATCTGTAGCCACTGTACTTCATGTCAGACTTCGATTGCCAACCACTTAGTGGTGTGTTTATGTGTGGAGAACATTCTTTTTGGTTCGCAAATGACCGCATCGTACGTACACTTACATTAATGTGCTGCTAAAACAAGCGGTATGGGAACCTCCCACCAATGCTCTATAAATTTTTCCACCACAACTAGCCACTACGAATAGTAAACGAAATGCCAGGGCAAAGCCACGCACAGCATCATTGCTCAGTAAAACCGCTCACCTATGGAACGCCTTCAACCATTCACCGGGAACAAACGGGCAAACCGGCGTCCGTTCGTTCGTTCGTTCGTTGCAGTAAATAGATAAATTAGCATTCACACCACATTTGATGCGATAGTGAATATCTCGCTCACTAGCCACTGGCCAGAACCGCATTAACATCGATCAGGTACGTCCTGCGGATGTCTGTCAGGAGCACTGTACTTACACTTACCGGGCCCCAGCAGCTATTGCAGCGTCGATAGTGATATCGTGTTCGTGGCGCTTACATTGAACCGACGTTTAATCCTTGTAATTCGTTATCGGTACAAGCAATGCTGGAATGGATTCAATTCTAGCAAATCTTTCCACAACACTTTGAGCCGATAGATTTCATTCAAATGCCTTGCTTTATTCAATATTAATGTAAGTTCGATTGAATTTTATTTTATTTGATTGATAAGTTGTACAGATATATTTTGTGCATAAAACAAAACAATTTAAGCATAATATGAACATTTTCTCCGGCGAAAAATTGTTCACCACTGTAACCATGAGCCACCTCTGGTAATCGAAAGTATTGATTTGAACTTGTTTACGCTTGCCTGTTTTCGAATGTCCGAACGTCAGGGAGGTCAGTAGGAAAAAGACTAATGTCCGGCTATTTCTTGTTCACCGAAGATACTCCTGCTATTATGCCACGGTCAACCGACCAAAGTGAATAGAAACGGTAGAAACCCAACGGCAACCAGGCCATAACCGCAGCCGCTACACTGCCCAGGGAAATGCTTGCACCAGCTTCCAGCAGTGACTGCAACCGCCCTATGCATCGGTATACATAATCGGACTATTTATAATAATTGGCTCTGCCCGAACCGCCTAACACATCTAACAGAATCACGCACTGCACACCGAAGGACGAGCAAAACCCTTCCAAACAATGTTGAGCGATGTGGAGTGCCGTGCGGTATGTGCGATAGCATGTGCGACAGTGTGTGCTCGCGCTTAGCGGGTCCATTGCATCAGCAAAACATACACTAAATAAACAATCGAGAAGCTAACCGTGGCAGAGAAATGGTTTGTTGGTCGGTTAGCTATTGTTTATGGGGATTGGTGTTTAGATGCGGGATTTGCAAAAGGTAGGCGGATAGGGTGTGCAGTCGCAGTATACTCAGATCGATACCAGCATGGTGGCATGTGTAATCGATTGTTTAAGCACCGCACGATAGTGGGGTCATGAATTCGGCACAACAATACATGTTCAAGTCGGGGTGTCGATAAGGAGCAAAGTTATGGAAAACCATGCTTGGAATCGCCGCTTTCGCTGTACCTGTTCCTAATTTTACAAACTGCTCATTGGAATTAAATTTTAATTTCATCTACGCTGGTTATGATTTGAAAAAGGATAAAATTATGTTATATTTGGTTTTTTCTTATTTTCTTATTACTTCATATACTCATAAATATTTAAAATTTTATAAGTTTGATAAAATACAAATGGAATCGTGCGTTTCATATTTACATATTTGATAAAATAAGATATCGTTAATGCTTTGATTAATTAAAAATTGTTAAAATGAGTATATCTCCATGGTTCGTTTGGTTGGTTCGTTTTTATATCTTTGCCTATGATATTTGTACAGTGTATCGCCGTTTATCCGGGAATCTTTTATCCGGCTGTCCGTTTATCCGTGCTGTTGAGAAAAGACAGTTCAATACAAAAGTGACATTGCGTTCTGAGGAGGATATTTAAAACAACCGGTTATCATAGCACATTGACATAACAAAAAACAATATAATTCATGGCACATTGCAAATATTCTCATGGGAAAAACATGAAGTTAATAAAAACTGGGTAATTTTTATTGAAACATAAGATATTTTTAAAAATCAGGAATTTGTGAATACATATATCATTTGATTCATACAAATATACAAAAATAGATACATATCATATTTGATTCATAATCCGTGTTATTCGCATATCTGGGCGAAAACGAGTCCCGATGAGCCCGGATAAACCGCGCACCACTGTACATGTATTTTGATTTTTTTTTTGTTTTCTTTAAGACCAGCAGGTAATTACTAATCGATGATGTTGAATTCTAATTACACATTGTACAATTCGCTTTACTCAACTGCCTAAATATCACTTGTAGCCTGCAATATATTTCATGATGTATTTTCTCTAGTCCAGAGAAAGTTTTGCTGTTAGCATATGTTGCTATTTCTAGACCGCTTCAAATCATATAATTGTGTAGGATGTCTTTAATCATTTGCTCGCACCGTTTGTGCTAACCATATATAAAGCACTTGGCCAAGTTTTCTACCAAATGGCAATAATTTTGGCATCAACTACCAACTGCTGCCTGGCGAACGGCGAACTATAACTTAATTCCACACCGTTTCCCATCACTAGCGCGTCGAACCGCCAGCAAGCAAACCAAATGTAGTAAATTTAGCTAGCCCAACTTTACAATCGATGACCGTAAAATAATTTTGTTCCTGGTTGCTGATATTTGAATCGATTTTACGAAAGACTAACTTCTAGCAAACCAACACAATTGAGAACAAGAAACTTACATTTTTAAAGATGTAGCTCAGATTGAAAAACAATGTAAATACTTGCCCATAAATTGAAGATTTTTGGTCAACTTCCTACTCAAACTCACACACGCACGCCATCAACACATGCTCAACATCTGCTTTTACTTTCCTATGAGTAGCACAGAGCTGCACACCAGCCCGGTGACCTAATGAATGGTAATTAAATATAAAACTCTACCGAAAATGGTACCAACTGTTCTGCTGACATTTTTCGGCCTAGCTCCCCTTAATCACTGTACGGCAGCAAATAAGTGTCACTTCCCTGTGTCCCAACCTCATGACCATCATTGCAATTACTTCCATCAAACAAATTGTGGAACATGTTCCAACAGTGAATCAACGGTATTTGTGGGGCAGGCAGATGGAGACCGCTTATATTTGGCGGTAAAATGCAGTGGAAAGATATCTTTCCAAGCATGAGGCATAAATGTATGTAAATGTTCTAAAACTAGCACTTCCGGTACATGTGTACCATCTACCATGGACCTGTAGTACTGTTACTCGCTGGCCTTTCTCGGTTCTTGTTGGCATTGCAGGAAATACATAGCAGATGCATGTAGCTGAAAATGCGGCCACCAACTCACACACACGTGCACACGTTCACATGAAATTGGCTTCCTTAACTTCATTCAATGTAATTTGGTTTACTTTACGGATAATTAAATAACGTTTGCAGGGAATAATAACTCTTCGCCGGTGTAGGTTTTGCTTCTTTCCCTGGCTGGGCAAACGCAGATCAGAGCTGGTAAATTGAAGTTTTATAGAAAAACGTTGTTGGAAAGAAACACTTCTTTACATGGAGCATTGTGCATCAACTCAATTGTTTTTCCATTTATTCAGCTCGCTCTGCTCTCTGATTTGGGATTCTCCATGAAGTAGTCTCCACTCGCATAATGGTCTGTATGTATTTTCACAATCAAATTTGTTTCGTTTTGTTTGCCAACCATTGCATGCACATTACATTTACGAAATTACTTTTGCGAACTGGTACGCTGAATTAGTGCTTACCCCACACAGTAGAGCGAAACTGCACACATACCATCAAAGCAAATCTTCATCCATTTGAATCCGCTCGTCCAGTCCTTCCTGCACGAGCACGAGGAAGTTGCACCAATGTTGCACAACCGCCGAACAGCCGCCTACATCGTCCGTGAGCCACTTTACGATTCATTAACCACATTCAACGCCACTGCCACACGCCACACTAACGCGCCTTATGATTTATGCCGACTGCTGCTGTTGCTGAGGTACATTATCGTAAAAAAAATCTCCCGGATTAGGATCATTACCGAGCCGAAAGGGCAACGGGCCCGTACGACCGGAGAGGGACCATTTGAATCTGACCATACTCCGGGGTGGATAAAAGATTCGTTTTCCCAGCCCCTTCGACCAGCATTCACGCTCACCTCACACCGACGAGTTCACGTCAGCTCACGCGGTCCGACACACATATTAACTGTTAACGCACATCATAATTGAGACATTCTAAACCATATCCAATATCCTGTCCTGGTTTTGAAGAAGCTATCGACCACCTTCGCTGCCCCAATCTACACTCGAGCATCCGTTTTTATTGGCCTTACGGCAGTCGTAAAATTACCACCAACATTACACCTAGCCTGCGCACGGTCGGCAGAAGAGTTATGAGCTGCGGAATGGTCGCAAGCCTTTGCCGAGCCCGATGGCAAAGAATAATCCCATACAAAATGAAGGACAACTTTCCGGTTGCCATCGTTTTCTCGCACAGGCATTATTCACCGGCCGCCCTGTGCCGGGCATTGCAGGCCATTCGGTGTCATTAGCAAACATGCCAAAGGGCAGCGAAATATAACCTGCCGCCACACTTCTCTGCGCTTTGAGGGTTTCAACTTCTCAGGTAACATTGTCTGTTTCAAAGCGTCGTGTAGGCAGGTGTATGTGTGTTGTGTATTTATAGTCGACCCTGCTTGTCCTTTTAGCACGTCATTTATTAATGTACATTATCATAATCATTATCATCATCGTCATCTTCATCATCTGCGCAGAATTGTTGCAGCATACCGATTGATCATTTCACACATGAGTCAAATGTTTATGTTGTGTAGCATCATTGCATCGACATGTAATCCGTATTAGAGTAGACAATATAACACAACACAAAATTACAAAATTTATTATTTTTGGAAACGCTATTTGTTGGAACCTTATAACAGCAATTTAGGATGGTTCCAACGACCTGTCAATATTATCTTTAGGAAGAGAGAAAAGAGGAAAATAGAGGAGAAAAAGAGAGAGAATATGCGACAAAATAACATAAAAAGGACTCGAAAGACAAACCGCCAGATTATTACCAAATAACCAGCGGAATAAAGAGACCAATTTCTTTGGCAACATCTTACGAGCAACAACTAAAACTATCGAAGTGTTCGGCATTAAATTATTTTTCCGCTTCGTTTTCCAACAATCCAAAAAAATGTGGTCAACTATCGAGTCGAAATATCGTTTCGCGGATCTAAGTCAAAGTAAGTCGCGCGGGCGTTTCTATCGCGTAAATAAAACCTTGTGTCGTGAGTGATGAGTGAAGGGAAGGCAGAGTACGCGTCGTATGCGGAGGGTGAAACTAGCTACCGAGAGACGAGTCCAATGGTGGAAATCGAGAACGTGGCCATTGACCCTAGTGGAGCATCGTTCATCCTGGGAACATTGCGCGAGGCTGCCATCCCGTCGGAAGTAGACACCCCCGGAAGGTACATTCCTGTGTTAGGAAAATTGATGCCTTATGAGTGGGTGCAGAGTAAGGCGGGAACTTCACATCGCTTCAAATTCACCACGTCGGAAGTAGTCACCTTGAGAAGCATTCCCGAAGCGGGAAACGCAAGACCTCGCCAACAGGTGCAGAGTACGGTGGGTGAGTTGCAAGAGTACGAGACGCAAAGATCGCGGGTCGGGACGGAAGGGACGCAATCCGCGCACGAAGGTCGACGATATAAAAAATACAAACTTCAACGAAAGCTGCGGGAATTCAATGACGAGGATGTCGAAAACGGCTTGAGGGCCACGACGCAGCACACGAATTGTTCCGCGAGATTATTACCAAATAACCAGCGGAATAAAGAGACCAATTTTTTTGGCAACATCTTACGAGCAATACCATAGACTATCGATCTACGGAGACCCTACATCGACGGCGACCCAGGCGGCATAGTGCGTCTTCCGTTAGATCCACCGCTGTTTTCCGCCGCACCCACTAATAGTATATTTTATTTAATGCATTTTTACCGACCTCATAAGTGGTAGAAAATTAATTGAGAATCACTGACACTATTTTACAAAATTAATTAAGTTCGATGACCTTTTTTCAAGCAATCCAACTTATGTTCCATTTGACAGAAAGTAAGAATTTCGCAATCCATTAACAAATTATTCAAAATTTAAATTTTCTTGATCTAAAATATGAAAGATCTCTCAAAATATAATAGAGAGATAGAAAAATAGGGAGATAAAGAGAGAGTAAAAAGGTAGATACGCTATTTTATTTCATTTCATTTTTCATTTCATTTTCTTTTTTTATCGGAATGTACTCAAAATTTTAATACTACATTTTCCGGTTATACAAAACCTTCCTTCCACACACTAATTATAACTAAAGTGACAGCGATTTACAGGCCTCACGGCACACCCTATTGCATACCATATCAATGTATTACCCTATGCCAGCATGTTAACACTTTCACTTAAAGTGTATGGTGTGGTGCTTGTAAAGTGCACTTAAAACAATCGAGAGCAAAAGTAAATTGTAGCTATCCGAATGGTAGCAGTATCAATATTCAATCGTTTATTACATATCGTACACCGACGGTACAGCACAAAAAAAAAGAAAAAGTAAAAAAAACAGTTCAGTCTCCGATGCTAATGAGCCAAGAGTGCTGTTTTCATTGTCGAGTGGAACAATATTAAACAGAGTATTTGCGCTATTTTTAAATTGGCATAAGCATTTTTAATTAAACTATGGTTAAAACGAATGAAAGCTCCGATTAATATTGTCGTTAAAAACATTCACTAAATTAACAACATTTGTTACATTTAATTTCTTTGCCATTCTGGAATTTGTTACATTCAAGTGCTACTTATGTTGATTCACTTTTCGATTAATAATATAAGCCTCTATTCAACAATCATCGTGTAAAATGATGTAAAAAGAATATAAAAATATTCTTGTTCTTATTCATATTCATCCAACAGGTCACTATTTCTGCAAACGTTTAAGCAGTTTCTGGCAAATGTGACTACCAAATGGACGGTTCTCTTTGGACTAAAGTTCAACAGCAACAGCAAAGCGAATCATTAATAAAACATTTACGAATCATACAGGCACGCACAGTGACGCACACATACACATACCTAGGAGCCATCTCTTCAATAATATATCTTTTCTGAAAAAATTTCCGACTGGCCTACGGAAAGACTTTGGGCCAATCGACCAGGATTGCTGACGAGAGCGAAGGACAAAGATCGACGAGTTGGAGGGAAAAATGCGTCCGTTTTAATTACTATCAAAGTCCAACCGGAAGGAGATTTATCAAACCACACCACTAGGCCACAAACACACCCTGCCAGTCTTCCCTATCTCGATGAGCTTCGAATGCAGCCATTTTTCATTTCACTTTCTTACCAAGAAGCAGGCTAGTCTAGCGAGGACGTTGATCGTTTCTTCAGAAAGCAACAAACACATCCACTTTAGACTATATTTGCTTCGGTTGTAGGACGTTTACTGTGCACGACCAAGAGGTTAGAGGTATGTAAACTCATCCCTATACGTTCATAAGGCTGCAGCGCATCGGGTGGTATGTACACCAGCACATACCAGCCTCCCAGCTCCGGGCCAGTACCAGGTGAATGTAGCAGCAACATTCCCCAAATGCCCGGCCCCGAATGCCCAAATACTCCGTGACATTTGTAACGTACTCATGTGGTCGTTCCGTTACGTCTACGTCTACGGTCGGTGTGGTTGAATGAGCGAGAGAAGCACCGACGGGCGAGTGTCTGTCGATTTGGGAAACCAGACTCACTTGTGTAGAAAATAAATGGTAGTGACACACTATGCTAGCCACAGTAGATAACCTTAATTAGAATGATGTGGTGAACTGGCCGAGATTCCTGGATACGCTCTACGACCTCACAGCTATCATTCTACCGGTCACCGTTCACTTCCATCGTTTGCCTGCAGCTGACCGATGCTAACAATCATTAGACATTCGCCGTTGGAAGCCTTCCACCGCATAATGTGTATGCTCAGCTCATGTTGGAAACACACACATTCTGACCCACTGTGTAATAGTTTCCTTGGGCTCGCTCAATTATAGCTGTGATTTACGATGCAATGTATAAAATATGTCTAGTAAACCGTATAAAAATAATCAACAATAGAATTAGATTTGTTAGATTTACTTTGATTCATTAATATAAAATACCGAAATATCAATGCTTTGAAAGAAAAATTACAATTTTTATTGCGATCAGCATATTTTGAAAACACCGAGCAGCTTGGATGTAACTGATATAATGTTAACCGGAAGCAAATCAAAGCAAATGTTTGATTTTCACTTTCTTATTTCCTAGCTAATCTTCTTCATTAGCTCCATAACCATAGTCGGTCTAGGCCAGTCGTTGCCAACACTAGGCTTAACTGTGTGACTTAATAGGTTTACTCATACCTGAATAGTCGGTTTTACGTATGGTTGGCCTAGCTCATATGGTACTTTGGACTATGGCGGATTTATTGTTCAATCGATATTCCTTGGTAACTATACTTCGGGATCATCTTGATATTATTGCTATAAAAACACTTAATTTCATATTAACAAATTACTATTTCATTTATACAAAATGATGTTGTAAGAGCTCTTTTAGCTTAGCCGACAACTAAGCTGAATTTTGGAATAAAAATTAATGTATCTAATCAACACCTTAAAAGAAAATATAAGGTGTATTTGTAAGTTGAACCAAATTAAATGCCTCATTGAACCACTCATAATCTACCGTTGAGCTTGAAAAACTAAGAAAAGCTGTTATATTAGTCATGTTTTACTTTTATACCTATACAAGATTCCTTAACTCAACTTATACCTTTTTCCTGCCTCTTAACGCTGATGGCAGCTGCTCTTGATTTGATTATAAAGTTTAACTATAAACAGGATCATATCTTCGTTCGAGCCGACATTAAAACTATATAACGTACCCAAAACTGACGAGCAGTTTTCGAGTTATGTGCATAAGCACATGGTTAACTGTTTATTAACTGAGTGTGATCTCTTCAATGTAACAATAAAAAATAATAAATAACTCAAAACGTGTAAATTCACCGGTCATGAAGGAATGGAATTGCTGAGCAATTATCAACATATAGTCTACTTGTGGGATATCTAAAATGCTTTCAAACTGTTTATCTTGCTCTTAAGCTACGCGAATACACCACAGAAGTATTTCGTGTATTTTGCTACCATTACTTTAAATGTTTTTTGTTAAAACAAAACCCATACCCAAATTCATTCCATCCATAACACACTCCTCGCGCCTGAAACAGGAACTCCATCAATTACGCTCCAATATATCGATGCATTGTAAACAAAGTTGTTCGTAGTGCAATAAGACCAACAAAAAAAAGGAAACACTTCTTTTGGTACTTCTGCTGTATGCATTCAGTGTTACTGTCACTATTTAAAAAATGCACAGCCACACATACACAAAAAAGGTATGTCCGATAAAACCACCAAATAGAGGATAAGCTCAACGGAAATGGCCAAGCTTGTACGTCACTCGCAAAACGGTACCAAATTTGTTTGCTGCTGGAAGGTTTTGCATACAAAGGGCACGGACCTTCTCCCTCTCT
>KI921129.1:6451-16989 GCA_000473525.2 Anopheles melas | reverse complement strand
ATCATTCCTTTGCAACAAAGAAAGTAGTATGAGATGTATCAAATATGAATCAACAATTTAAACAGAACTCAAGGGAGAGAAATTAACAACTTTCCATAATCAATTACTCCCGAATGAAACCTATCAACAGCATGTTGCATTGCTTAAATGATACTGTATTCTATTAACTTCCCTGCAGGCTTTTCATTGCATTTTTTTTGTTGCTCTTTTTACATTGCAACAATTGATGCTAGGGTTCACCATCCCATCGAAGTAATTTGCCATTTTTCACACCTATCAAATAAAGATAAATGCTCAACAGTGGAAATTAACAACACAAAAAAGTGCCACTTTATGCCACGCCTGATAATGCGCCTGATTTGACGATAAACTCATTAATAACTTAAACAATGTTCCCATTGTGGCCCGAACTATTCGCTTCATGCTTCCCCAAATGGACCAGCGCGCAGCATATTCGATTAAATTGCAGCTGTAACGTTGGTCCGCATTTGGAAAGCGTTATTGATACAAATTAAAAACCGTCCAGGAATGGACAATGGGCCTCCTGTAGCGAAAACGAAGCTCATTCGTTGAAACAATGTCATGCATGATAACAACAAAGCATGGGAGGCATGGCGATTTTAAGTCAGCGTACACGAAGCGAAACAAAGTCATAGTTTGAAGTTAGTTAGCGCTAGTTGGATTTAGCTTTCAGCAACATATCGTGCTGTGGCTCTTTTTGGATCCAAAATATTAACGTTTATTGTGTACATTGTAACAAGTTAAGGGCTAAACATATTTGCAAAATAGTAATTTATACTAAAAAACCGACCAATTGAATAGCGAACTCAGTTTTACTTTAAGTTTTGAGTAATTTTTGTATGGAAATAAGTAAGCAGATTTCAACTTTGCTAAATTACTCTTACGGGGTGTAATTACACTAGTCCTTTACGCTTAGTGTAACTTGGCTTTTACCGCTAACAATTATCGTGCACGGTTTATACTGAGTTCGAGCCTTGTTGACTAGATAGGTGCCTGGAAGGTGTGTGCTGACAAATGGGATTTTAGTAAACAGAGCTTGTGTGTGGCAGGACGCACCGTTTCGTCGACACTATGCACCATTGCAATTGGAACAAGGATAAAGAACAGGTCGAAAAATAACACAAAACTGTAATACCCGTTGGGTGGATGAAAGCAGCATGGCTTGTGGGTAAAGAATCGCTTAAAACATTTGTTTTTATTTCACACTCGCCGCTATCACATCCACGCTGGTTAATGTTTATGTTAATGGTTTTTCAACATTTTCACTGAAAACTGTTTTATCATCCTTTCCCGCTGGGAAACATGTTTGTAACATGTTTGTTCGGCTGTTCGTGGAACACGATTGCTGTTGCAATGTGTATGGAGTTTTCCATTGTAAGCTAATTTGACGTAAAACGATTTTAAATTGTGTCACTTTAAACTACTGGACTCGCCAATTTTTCACCGCTCCGCTGGTCGAGTTTTCATGATAATCTTTAAATGGCGCACCATGATTTCAGTAAGGCAACGTTTGTTTGCTTTTTCACACAGCCTGCTACCGAATAAACCGGGATAAATGAATGTGTGGTTTTAAAACGATGGTAAGTGTTGTCTATTTATTGCCGTTGGCTCGCTGCCCAGAACGGTATGGAGCGCAGCGAAACGACCGAACAAAATAGTATCAATTTGTATGTAGATTATGGGTGTATTTTTCTTTCACTTTTCCACCCCACTCTGCCTTCGTCGGTACGATGATGGATGTAATCGCAATTGAAATTGATGCGTTGATCTTAAATTATTTTCAATTAAAATAGCTATCCAGCGTGGATAGGAGATGGGAACGTTGGGTGTGCGCTTGTTGCTTGCGAATGGAAGTGTTGCGTAATATGAACATTTAAAAATAGGTGCAGAGAGTAAGTTTTGAACCTGGTTTATACATGCGTGCAATTTTAACTACAAATTCTGTGAGTTTTACTTAAATGCAATTCTATCAATTCTATGAACTTGAATGTTTTGGGCTTTTCCCAGATTTTGTTGGTTCATTTGTATTGTTGTCGAATGGAACGATAGCTATAAATCGTGGGAACGAACCAAAAATCTATGGAAAGCGATGAATAAATTGTGAGACAAGCCCAAAAACTTACAAGAACCAAGCGATAGATCGTGGGAAACCCTATAATGCTTTATCTAAAACTTCCACGACAACCATCGTTCTTGTTGTGAAGTAATAACTTGGGAAAACAATATTATTAATGCCCACATCGTTTGTGTATGGCATGGAAAAGTGAAACAATCCTTAAAGAATCTAAACTGGAGAATATTTATGTTTCTATGATCATCCACACATAAAAAAACGTGCTGATCGAAGATTTTATCGAAGAATCCACACCTTCGATTTCGATTTTCCACACCTATTCAATACTGGTAGGGATCGAACGTAACATTTCCCGTTTGCAAATCAAACCAAGCTCAGTAGAATAGATCTTTGGGTCACCACCTGACCACCTGAGCCTGAGGTTATAGAACAGTTCTTCATTTACGGGATCTATCAATATCATAGGTACATATGTTCAATTCAATGTAGAAGAATCAGGAGTGGTGCTAATACTGGTAATGATTATGTTGATACTAATCCCAGAGCGTTACTTAAACTGATCATTAATCCATAATGGTCCTGGATCAAATTCTAATTCCATATTGTTTCTGGAACTGATCATAAACCCATACTGGTCCTACTGGAATTAATCACGATCCTATACCAGTCCTTGAGCCGATCCTTAACTTATGCCGGTCCTGAAAACAACTATTTTGAATCCTGAACCTGACACTGAATCTGTACAGATTCTGGAACTGATACTGAGCCGGTCCTGAAAACAAAATCGAATTCATTTCGGAGTAAATACCAATCCTCGAACAGATACTGATCATACAATCGTTAACGAACTCATAACGATCCTGCAATAATTATCAAACCTGTAGGAAATAGAGATCAAGTTTAAGCTTATATTATATAGTTACAACGAAAGACCATGAAGATTTCGATCATCCTTGATCTGGCATGAAACGTTAATTGGCCAACATGCAAAGGTCAGCACTGTCAGGATACCATTAGAGCTCTTAGTGTCCTGTTTGATGTTTTACTATAGGGAAGTTTCTCTGATCTGAAAACTCTCCAATTTGAAAACCCCTACTTATTTGACTGTCCCATAGGCTCTCAAATAAGAGAGAGAGTAGACTGTATTCTATTTTGTGATCTGTTGTGTATTAATAATTTGAAAAATCCCATTACTTGTTGCAATCCATTCAGTCTTCGTTTTTGTTCGGACTATCTAACTCTAAGGTTAAATAAGATTAAAACCACAAGGATTTGGTTCTCAATCTGTATAATACTCCGATTGTTTGCTTACGGTCTTGATATTATTTCTACTCTGGAGATTCATAATATAGCATGTTAAAAACAGTTTTCCTTAAAATCGTACGTACAATTTAATTTTATTTTCAATAATAAAAAAAAAATGATTCTAAATTCATAACAAACTTCTTCGAGATATGGTCCACAATCCATGCTCACGATCGTCAATTCAATCGCTGCTCTCGAACAAACATAACAGGTCGAATTGAAGCGAAAGAACAGATTGCTCCCAGCATCCTAACATCACAAAGCCCATCCTTGGATGAAAAGAATCGAGCAGTACGTGGCTCAAGCGACAAGGACTGCCGCAACCGAGTGGAATGATTTGCTATTATATTTCTGCCCGGCTA
Organism: Anopheles melas; assembly: GCA_000473525.2. Taxonomy (NCBI): domain Eukaryota; kingdom Metazoa; phylum Arthropoda; class Insecta; order Diptera; family Culicidae; genus Anopheles; species Anopheles melas. The sequence continues at coordinate 13,227 of KI921129.1, read as the reverse complement.
TTGCACGTGAACACTTTATGCTGCTGCTGCTGCATAAATAATATCAAATTTCAAGGCCTGGTCTAATATTTGACGTACAATTAATTTAGCTGAATGCAGAGCCCGGCGAACACGGCAATGCAGAAAGCTTGTGCAGAAGGTTGTGTTGTGTGTGGGTTTTTTTTTTTTAATTTGTCATCGCTCTTTCTTCGCTTCACATGAATAGAAAGACAGTTAGGCACCGCGGGTACCGAAGGGTACCGAAGGGTAAGAATAAGAGACGAGCGCTTGAGAAAGCAAAAGAGAAGCTTGTTTTCAATGTCTCGCACTAGTTTCGCCGCGAGGTTGGCCCGCGAAAAATGGGCGGAAATCCGTACGCGCCTAAAAGCAATCTCGGGAGATCGACGTAAAGGATACGCTAAGGAAGTCCCAGTTTTTTTTATTATTGTTGGTTGTGGCATGTGTGTTTGTGTGTGCAAAGAAAGAAAGGGCAAACAGCGCTTTGTTCGATGGCATTGTGTGAGGCAAATGTTCATGTGTTTATTTTTGGTTTCTTTCTTGCTGTTTTTGGGCAGTGTTCTTTTTGAACGGAAAGGAAAAATTTCATGTTCAATTCAAAAACAGCGCACAAATTTAATTTAATTTTCCCACTTTAAAGCATTAATCTATTTTTATGATCCAATTTCAATGCGCCTTTTTTTCCTGCATCGCTTGTTAGAGAGCATTGCAACGAGACGACACGGTTGCGGCGAAAGAAGGTACAATTTGTCAACGAAACATAGCGTGGGAAGCGTGGCCCTTGTGCGTGATGGAAACGACTCGCAAGTCAGTGTCAGTGCTAGAGAGTAAGGGCTGATTTGCATATCAGCGTCAAACGTGCGCTCTCTGTGCCGGTACAGAGGCAAAGAAAGGACTCGGGAGGCCTCGCCTGCCGGGAGGAAAATCCTTTCCCCGCGACTGGTGACAAAAGAAAAGCCATCGCAGCCATGATAACGAACGCGTGCGGAACTGTATGTAGCACGGTACGCGATACACGACACACAAGAGCGGAGGTGGAGCAGGCCCGGGCGCATAATTATGCACTCTTCGGCACGTACGCGCCCGGTCACTGAAGGGATGGGTAGTGCTAGTAGCTAGTAGCTTTTCCCTTTACATAGAGACACTTTGCGCACACATGCCCCCGGGTGGACTCTCGCACAGGACCTGCCACTTGCCACGCTGCGCGTGTAGTGAATGAGGAAATGCTTCCGAGTGAAATATGATAATTGACAGGATGTGGCGCACGGGACGCGGGACAGTGGACGGCTGGCCCGGGCTGGTCCGCGCACCCGGTTCTGTACGGTTCGATGTTCGTCGGCACGTTCCGGGCCTTGTTTGTTGTTTTGGTCGCCGGGCGGGACTGGGCGGTGGCGCAAAAGGGGATAAAGGGAAGAAGGGTCCTTTCCCAAGCTCGTCGTCGTCGTCGTCATCGTCGTTGTCATTGCTGCACTGATTAAAGCTTCACAGGCGGCGGCCGATCGTTATCTTGCCCGGTTCCTGGGATTTACATTGTTGCGTTGTAACAACGTGTTCGAGGACTAATAAGCTTGTTCGACATGATGAGCTTTTCTGCGCGATAGGTTTCAGGTTTTCGAGAGAGTACTGATCGACTGGTGAACCCCGGCCCGTCCCTGGGCAGGTAGGTGGCCTTTGGTGGATAATCGGAAGTGGGTTAGCTTTTAGCGGGTGAACTTAATTATGCGGCAGGTTGCATTTACGTAAGCTGAGGGACATTCGGGATGTCGGTGGTTTGTAGCTGAGCGATTTGTTGTGTATAAAGTAACAATTTGAAATCGGATATGTGTACAGTACAAAATTGAAGTGTGAGCTTACTGTTGCCAGCGATCATTGTTGGTTAGTTGTTGTAGTTGCTTAATTAGTTGCATTCGAGCAAATCGATCTAGTGCACTGTAAGTTTGTTAGTTATGTGTTGCAGTTTTAGAGAAAAAATATGAAATGTTTTACGCACTAGAAAAGCCCATTGCAAATGATTTTTTTTTCTGACGATATTTCAAAACTAGCTTTTTTCAGATTTTTTTTTGCTATCGCTTGGTTGCAGTCTGGCTACCTTCTATCTGATCTATCAGAAAGCATAAGTTTCACTGTTTATTTACCTGCTCTTGCTGGTACAAGTATATTCTAGAGTCTATCAAGTTGTCTTTTTTCTTGCTTCCTAAATTTAGTTGTTCCACACTAGTGCACGGTCGAGGTCCTTGCTAAGGGGAGACGGTCTGAATGAGAATCGATTCCGTCCAGTCTTGTCCATCTAGTAGATCTCCGCGTCTCACTAAAAACTTATAGGAAGGTGCATATTTTGTGATATTGTAATTTCATCCAAGAATAGTTAATCAAGATAGTAAAGTTCATCTCCTAAACGTGATAGACGTTTCATTAGCCAGATTTTCATGATTCACTTGCTAAATATCTTTGGTAATTCCTGAGCATGCGGTCGTTTACAGAGATACTGAGTATATTCAAATAAAGCATTTCCAAACAGATTACAATTTATTTCAATAATTTAATTGAAAAAAAATCTTGTGACTGTTGTTTTAAGAATATTATTAAATTTGTATTAGATTTGTGACAAAGAATAGTTCCAATGTTGTTGAGTTCACCAACCATGTTCCATTTTAAAAGAAAAAATCTTCACACAAAACGAGTTTATATGTCGTGAGCCACCACTTTGTCCTCCCATTTACGGGGTTAATCATTTCTGGCAGTTAGATTTTATCACACGAAAATTCACACATTTGTCAAACCCATCTCGGGAGGGCAAGCGCCCACACTTATCCCAGCACGGAGGGGACAATCAGTGCAGTTTCACTTTGAACGGCTGCCAGTTTACAGGACACGGGACACCCATCATGTGGATGTGGAATCGTTTTACGGGCTTTTGAGCCTACTGAAAAGAGACTTTACTTCTTTTTTTTTTTTGGTTGAGGACGTGCACTCACAAACGTAGCCTGGCACGTAGCCTATGCGATTAGGTGCAATGATTTGTGATATGGGCAATCGTTTGTTCACCGGAGGTCAATCGGGGGGTGGCTGCTATCCCTCCCATTTTCATGGGTCGCGATAAAATGCGCACCATATTCTTCCATGGGGAATGGGAGGTGTGATGCGATGGATGGAGGAAATGGTCCGAGAAACCCTTTTCAAACTGCCGGACCGAAAAAGTGTCCGAAGCAAATAGCAGCAGCAGCAACAGAAAAGGGTCAATGTATAGCAATTTCTCGGCCAAACATTGACACCGAAACTGTCCGTCATGTTTGATGGTGGTGCGCTGACGTTGCGTTTAAAAAAATGGGTGCCCAAAAGCTCCCACAAATCCTCCGGGTCGGACCGTACTAGGGCCGCTTATTTCTGGAAAGTCACCTAGACGACAGAACTGGGCAGGAAAAGTGGAGCACCATGATCAGTCGTATTTGGCTGCAATAAAGCTCAGTGGAACTCGCACCTCGCAGGAAAGCGGACAAAGCGGAGGGAAAAGCATTCCATAAAGGCTTTCGAAGAAGCTCGTCGAGGAAATGAAGGTGAAATAAAATGCCATAAATCTGTCGCCCCGGTCGGCTCGGTAGATGTCGAAACATTAATCATACACCCCATTTCTGTGAGGAACTGCTGCCGGACGAACCATACCGGGGAAGCTATTTTATCACCTCGCCAGGGAGCGAAATTTGGGGAGTAATAGAACGTTTTTCTGCTTTTCTTTTCATTTTAATGTGTGTAGGTCTTTTGTACAGACTTTTTTCATTTTCGCATTGAAGGCGCCTCGTATGTTTATAGGGCAGAGGAAATATTAATGTTGAAATTGAGTTGGGACGAACTTCCTGTCACATTGCTGGAAGAAGCTATAGGACACTGGGAATTAAAGAAGAATAGACAACTCCACGTTTATGTCGTCAGTTGAACTGTTGGTTGGAGCAGAACACTTACATGAATTTGTGGCACTAGTTCGATTTAAACTCAATACATGTTTTCGTATAAGACATTAACATAGCAACACCAATTGACTACATTGAATAACAATATTTGATCTTAGCGATTAGGCTCTATAGGTCCTACTGAATATAATATAGGAAGTTCGCTGATAATCTCAATAGAATGGAAAGCTTTACCGCAAAGCAAAAGAATTGACTGTCGTCAATGGTTTCTGATTTGTTTGACATCTATAAACGTAAGTTTGATTTCTTTCGGCGTTAAATTCATTGTCGAGTTGTCAAGACATATTTGATACAAGTCGTGAATTGATCATCAAAAATTTTTAATCGTGAAGAAATGTCCAGATTTTCATATCTGTATTCATACAATCTCTCAGGAATGATAAATAGTGACATTGTGAAAAGAAATCTACTAGTCGTTGCAAAACTTGGTGAGTCCTAAACAGATTATTGTTTCGGATTGATTATACCATTTATGCGTTAAAGCTTTTATACATTGAGAGACAAATGCAGCCACGAGGCTCAAAGTATCTATAAACACGACAATCAATTAACATTTAATACACCCACTTTAGCTAAGAATTCAAACATACATCACCCAGTGTATCATCACTTGTGGTTTTTTGTCCTAGTTTGATGTGTTTACAAGGTACATCAACTAATTCTTTTAGCAATCAGCACAAGAATGTTTGAGGGCTTAGCTACTAAAAATCACATCAGTCTTGGTAAAACAACATGTGAAAATGTTGCATTACCTTATCACACATGTCCTGACATGAATGATATTTACTAACCAATTTGCACTGACATGATACAAATGTTAATCAGTGTACAAATACATTGCTTCATTCAATTCGAGAATGTAATCTAGCATCCTAAATACACGGCAGCCATCTGTTTAGACCGTACCAGCAACGCACAAGGCAAAAGTCATTCCCGTCCCGGCGCTTTGCATAATTGATGAGCCGGAATGAGCACCGGTGTAAATCCAGTTGCCGTCATGATCCTCTGCTACGCCCAGATTATGGTTCCGCGTGCTGACGCGGTGTGTTCATATCGTACGCCTGTCAACTTTTAATGTACAACAGATGTACCTGTACAGTTGGGCACCGGCACACGGTGCGACGGTGCATTCGGCGCAGTAACCAATGGGAACACGGTGATGACACGTAGTAGCGTACACCTCACGGACGGCCCCGGCAATCAACCGATTGATTAGGCAAACCGCCACCTGTAGTCATTTGGGGTTGGGCGCGACGCAACGCCGGAGGAAGATTATTGGCGCTCGCCAAACAGCCGACCGGATCGAGCTTAATTGAATTTCCATTTTATAACAAATTAATTAAAATTCAATACTATAAGCCTACTTAATAACATTTATGCATTAGCGAGTTATGCCTGACGGCTCGTTCGGAATAGCTAATGATGCACTTTGCGTCGTGCACACCGTGTGCAGTCGCAGCCGCTTCTTCACGTACCATTTACATAGCGGCAGTTTAGCAGGACGTCGTCACGCATTCATCATTCGCAGGTTCCGGACATCTGGTTCCGGCGGGGGAAGGAAGTTAAATGCATTCGTGGGAGAAATGCGATACCGTGACTACCTGCCAGCAACAAACCGATACATCTCTTGTATTTATCGTGTTCTACCATGAAGCCTACATGATACGCGCGCAGTTACGTTAAGTCAATCCTGGACAGCTTTCGTCAGCAAACAACATCGCATCCACCATTGTGTCTCCGTTTCTCACCTTAGCCCTAGCTCCGTGTGCTTTATGGGGCAGGCTTTTCGCGAAATGTGTCAGCGCAGGCAATGTCCTACTCATCAGCCCTGACGTTGGGCGTCATTAGTGTCGGTTCAGTGAGTTGTAAAATGTATGACCGTTCGACTGGCATGAATCAATCGTATTTATCGCTCTGCCCCCATTTAAACGCATGGACCCGCTCTGGTGCGTGTGCGTAATTTTATTTGCTCATTATTATGGGGCAGTACAGCCACATTTTACACCTAGACACGGGCTAATTTTCGAACCATAACCAAGCTTCTTAATGCAAAGTGCGTTCAGGTGTTGCGTAGCTACAGCACAACGATAACGGGCGTTGGCCGGCAAAGTAAAGTAATGAAATTATCGTTTGTCGTGTTTTCGATTTAATCGGCGATTGGAGATTGTGATGCTTTCATTTTATGCTGATTTGGAAACGATCCGATAATTACTGGCTGTCTGGGCAATTAGGCAGTACGCCGTTGAAGGAAGTTGACTAGGAAGCTTGCCGGTTTTAATAGGCAGTTAAATGGTTCGTTTAATGGGCTGTAGATCATTTAGTTGAACTGACTGCTAATTTTGATCGTACAAAGTGCTGAGTTTGTTGGTAGCATCATAAAAATTTGCATAGAATGGTTATTTTGAATTACCTTTTTTAAGGAGTTTTTTTTTACTGCGAGGAGCTTTGAGTAAAAATATGAATTAAAATGATTTCGACTGGATTGTAAGGAGGATACCTAGCCTGATGAAGGCCAGTTATTTGATCCGAGCGTTTGAAAAAAAGTTGCTGATTTGTATGATGATGTATGTGTAATAAACCACAAAGAAAGGAATAACCAATTTCATTTTAGGCAGTTAAAAGTGTTCCAATAAGAATCTGTACTGGATATTCAGGAACGGATGTATCATAGAAGATCATGCTTAGAATCCAACACAATTTGACAGTTAGATGTTGTGTGGAAAAAGGGTCTTAACATAAAATCCATATTTACATGAAGCAAAACACAATCTGTAGCCTTGTTTTAGCACATAGGAACATCTTTTTGTGACAGAT
>KI921128.1:8833-23838 GCA_000473525.2 Anopheles melas | reverse complement strand
AATTCTGTGGTGCATGTTCCGGATGTATCGCATCATTGACAAATACTTGAACTTACTGCTTTTCGAATTCATTATCTGGTTAATGTTATTAACGCATCTGCGTTTGAGTGATTTTTAGGTTTCACAATTTTACGGCCGTGAGAAAAATGGATGTAGAATTCTAGCTGGACACACGTGCATGCTGTTATCCTAAGTTAACCGTTATAGGTTCGAAATGAATTAACAGCTAAAAAATAAAAGTAAAAAAAAAAACCAGATGGCCCTAATTGAAGGAATTAGGTTTACATTATGTTTGTCTCCTTGATGGTATGTCTGTTCTCGAGTACGTTTGAACTATCATATTTTATTCTATTTTATGGTTAGAAAGAAATATTAAAAAAAATCTGGATTGTCGCGTTCGCAACAAAGATACTTCTGTAAAAATTTCAATATAGTGAATTGCTGCTGTAAAATAAAGTGTAGCACTCATGGAGCACCCATTGATCACAAGATCTGAGCAGATTTTTTTTATCGTACGATGTCTCGTTGTTCAATACAGATTGGTTGCTGTGGAGCGGACGGACCGAACGACTACATGGTGATGCGTCAACCCTTGCCACTGGAGTGTCGTGACACCGTTACCGGCAATGCGTTCTTCAATGGGTGCGTCAACGAGCTGACCTGGTTCCTGGAAGATAAGTCCATCTGGGCCGCCATCATGGCTATGATACTGGCTGCCGTACATGTGAGTTTTTTTTTCAATCGAATTAGATATTCAATAAGTACCCGCCATCTTTCTTAAACATCTCTTTCCCTTATTTTCATTTCGCTTCTTTATAAAAACACGAACAAAAATAACCAGACCTGCAATGCCGTGCTTGGAATCGTGCTGGTGCAAGCGCTCAGACGCGAGGAGGAGGCAATGAACCGACGCTAAATGCAGGATCCAGCAAGTGGAAGCGTATTTACGCGTGACAGCAGTGAAGGAAGCTTACTTACATCCCAAATCCAGAACCAGGAGCATAGAGCTATGACACGCTTGCAAGGGAATGAGTTGTTTTAATTCTACAGTATTTAGATATCCGAGCTATCTTTGCCATGTTTTACACTTACTTTACATCGTCCATAGGTACTATAGTTTAATCGAACAATGTCAGCAATGTCACCCAACCGAACACGTTTGGTGTATCTATAATAAATAAAGGCTAGATTTAGTGGATACTAAACCATCTTACTTATTTCCACACTTGTGCTTCTCTCTTTTCTTCCTGATCGGTGTTGATTTGGCCCATAATTTTCCAAAACACAATTTATGCAGCTTTTCCCGCTTGTTTTCCATACATTAGCATTTTGTTTCAAAGGGGATAACACTGATAAACAAAGAGAAAACATTGCATCGGTAAATAGCTTTATCAAGTACAGCCCAAGCCACAAATCTATAAGACGTAGCAGGGTAAAAAAACAGAATCACTCACCCACCATTGAAAGAAAAGTTAAACAACTACCCAAACCTATAGAGAAAAAAGATTCCTTCATTGTCGTTCAACCCTGCTAAAAGCGAACCATGGGAGCGAAAAATTAAAATAAACCCCCACAAACAAAGCCTTCGCACGACAGAGAATCGCGTGTAAATCCTTTTACACCAACCATACCTTTTCCGTTTCGACCTTTTCCCCCCGCCCGTTCCTGTAAAACGAAAGCTAATATTGTAGGTAATAATTTGCATAATTTTTCCGCACACAATCGGTTACCACCTTTTTCAAAGTCTTGGTGAGTGTTTGTATTTTTTTCTTCTGCTTTCAATGCTATTGTTTCCCGTCGGCATCACACCAGATGTTACCAGGTTGAAGAGGCCCTTATTTGCATCTTTGTTTATGGTAGAAGTATACATTCTTTCTTGCTAGAGATATGCCAGCCCCTCTTCGTCTTCCCTGTGTAAAGCGAAAGTTTGTCTTCTCTAGCACACCCTTTGAAGGTCACAATCGCGCAACGACAACTTAAAACCGTGTTTTCTTTGTGCTAGACGCCAAGGTAAGAAAAACGAGTAGATTTAACTCAGCCAGAGGATTTTCAAGTGAGCTTTTAAAGCCATGCTTTATGGAATTCCACTAGCTATCCGTGAAAATTCGTTCCAATGGGCTATGTATTATTCTCATCCGCATTCTATCCACAAAGAGGATTTAAGATATCAATTATGGGTTTGAATAAAATATGAGGCTTTTCCAAACAGCAATGATGTTGGGAGTTTTTCATCGACACTTTTACCGACCGTTCAATATCAAAACCATACTTTACATAATTGTCAAACCCTTTCCGAGAGAGAAAAGGAATAAGTAACCCATTTTCTTTCACATACTGTTACACACGTAACAACAGTTTGAAAATAATAACTGTATTCTGTTGAAAGTGAAATTTATAAAGTTTAACGTACAAGTACGGACATCGGTTGCGTGGTACAGTCGTAAACACGCTCGACTTAACCACATGCCCGTCATGGGATCAAGCCCCGTATGGACCGTGACCCCCTTATGCGTACCCTTGGATAGGTAGTCAACAAGACATTAATAACCGATTGGTGGCAAAGACAGGCCTAGATCAACAGCGGTTGTTACGCGAAAATAAGAAGAAGAATATGCAAGAATCTGCTGTATTACTGCTTATTTTGAGCGAACACGAATAGGAAAATATAAAATTATTTTCATTTGAATCACTTACTTTACTTACTTTAATAACAAAGGACGATATGTAAAATGATCGTCACACAAAACGACCATTAAAATATAATCTAAACGCTGCACACCATAATTACCAGTCATAAAACTTCAACTTCAATGATACACAAACTGAAACTAGCAGAAGAATGTGTGCTTCTAGACAGACAAGTTCGTTGCCACGTTGGTGTTGCCGCCATTAAAACCACCTTCCAGACATAGTTATTAACTTCTATTCAGATACGCCACCCTGGTCACATAGCTAAGACGATCGACTCCAAGTCCCGCCGTTGTACGCCCCATATTCTGCAGGGTGAGACGGTTTAGCAATCTTCTATTTATTGCCCGTATTTTCTCCACAAAGTCCCCATTCTACAGAAGAAGGTGAAGAACCTCATTAAAAGCTTGTACTCTCGACGCGCTATTCAGACGATGCTTCCATTTAGTCATAATGCGAAAGTGGATGGAAAATTCTTCACATGTGAAGCGTCTTACACGACGTTCGTGTTCTGCTGCGTTGCTCTGTTGTCCTTACCGCCAATACGCTACCGGACTGACCTACTTCTAACGGCAAAACGTCGAACGAAAAGCGTCTTTCCAGCAAGCGTCGATAAAAGCTGGTTGTTGTGAGCTAGGGATGGTCAGGATCGGAGAGAACTGATAAAAGAAAAATATCACACGAAACAATCCCTTTTTCGCTTTGGTTCATGGCACCCATAGTAGTATATATGGTAATTAGTTACTAGTATAAATAACCAAGAACAATGTAGGCAACCGTTTTTTCGCTGTAATTTTGCAGATTTTGAAAGTTTTTCCGGATTTGTATGGACTTTTTTCTGATAAAATTATGAAAATTAAAAATTATATTATACCCTTTCCAATGATCAAATTTGTTGGCAACAAATATTTGATGAACAATTCTTAAAAGAAACTCACGTTTTAGCTCTAACCTCTTACAAAATCGTGAATGTTTTACTCATATGTATGCAGTTTTCTAACATTACTTTTTTATTGTTAAGCCATAAATCAAAGCACTTGGCGACCAATTAAGCAATTTCTTATAACAGGGACTTATGACTCTGGGCTTATTATTCTGATTTTGGTCGCCATAATGAATGCAGATTTCTATGGCGTTTGACAGGAAGAGAATAACGGCTGCTAAGGACTTGTATGACACCTTGCACTCCTATATTAAATGAAGATCTGAGCTGAACTGATCGACCTGTTGTAATTTATAGACTTTAAACAGCAAAAAAGAAAAAAAATCGATACTTCAATTCAATGACTGTTGCGCACTAAATCTTGTTAGTTGCCATAAAAATATGCAAATGTTGTAAATACCAGAGGCCTATAATCAATTGAAATTAATCTTCTACAGCTATTTTTTTTTTACTTTTTCACATCAAAGTTTTTTCCTTTTGTAACGAAACTATCATCCCAAAATAAAACGAAAAGATCTGCTAACGATCTAATTTTTGTAACACATAATAATATGTAGAAACTAAGCTATGACCCGTCCTACTATTTTCAGTGGCATTTTAATTCGCGAGGACAATTGAGTTTGACAACGCTGGTATAATCGCTCCTGTGCCCTAAAATTAAGCAGAAGACGCCATTGACATTATTTGTAGATCCATCGAACATATCCAATTGGGTTTGAAGGAGAAACTAATTAGATCTAAGATCCTAATTGATTTTAGTGCAAGCAGCTGATTCCAAAAGATTTTATTAAAAGAATTGCTATAAAAAATATGCAAAGGAAATAAGCAATACGGCTGGCACCATCCTATATTAGTTAAATATGACAAGTCATAAAATACGTCAACAATTAAGCTTTATTAAATTCTCAACATATTCTAACTTATTCAGTTTGACTTTGATCAATCCTAATCATCCGCATGAATCTGTTATACCCTCATGTTAAGATAATCGAAAATGTTATCAAAAATAGAGGTATCAAGCAATTCTATCTGCCTTCTCCTCGAAGCAGTATAAAAGCTCTAACAAATTAACATTCACCTTACCCAACGCACAAACAACACAATTCATGATATGCTTCAGTCTCTGCTGTTCGTCATGATTGTCATGATTTTACGATTCTCTTGAAACAAGATAAGATCCAACGTCGAGCCATCAGCGTGTATTTTTTTTCATTTTCTGAAAATTTACATTCAACGCTGGTGACACAATTTACTACGCGCTACCAAACCGCACCTCCACCAAAATAAAAGCACCCTCCGTATCATTTGCCGCTCTGTTGGAGCAAGATGCGAGTTAAAATGCGCACCCTGGCAACACAAACTTTTACGATTGAAATAATGTGTAATTTTTAACCACCGCTCCGAAGGCGTACAAAATAATGCACTTTGGCGGTTGCAATAAAATGTTATCCTTTGTGTTATCCTGCCGAGCGCACTTTATCCTTTGTTTTGCTTTATCGCTTCCGTGCCGTGGAAGTGGAAAAGTGTTTCTCAGCACTAGACGAGCTTTTCACGGGCAAAATGTGTGTTTCGCTATGGTCATGCCTTTGCTCGACGTGTTGTCTTCATTTGGATGATACCATGGACACCAAACTCTCTGCTCTTGAGCAATGGCCAGCAACGGCAGGAAGAAATTGAGCGGGATTTACACGCAAAAGAACTTTTTGAGTAGATGACTTTAGGGAGCGCCATATCAAAACACCACAAACGTATAAATAAATAAACGCATGCGGGAGACCTTTTACAACGGCCACACTCGATCTCACTCTGCCAAACAAGAAATACGCAGCAGTTGAGACAGAGCAGTGGAGAAAAAAAATATGAAAAATGCGATGAAATTATTATGTGTGGCTGTAAAGTCCCTGCACCATCTTTTCGCTCAACCTTGCAGTGATCTGGAGGATTACATTTTGAAGATTTGATAATCTTGCCAGACACAATGTCGCCAGAAAATGGAACTACATCAGTGGTAAATGGATGCAACGGTTATGGATGTTGACATCATTTGGAAAATGTTTGAAACCAATGCAGGTGATAGCTGATGAAAGGTAAATTCAACCACATTTATTGTATGATGCGAATGTTCTCCGATCTTAAGCTGATATAAAATCAGCACAAAATTAATATATTTAACTTTGAATGTTATACATGGCCGAAGTTACTGTTTGTCTACAGTAAGTGCTACGCTGTTTAAACCTCATAAGCAAATTCGACCTCCAACTCCTTTCAAAATTGTATGGAGTTGACGGTGCAATGAGCTATATGGATCAGTTTTTCCTCACGTACGGGTATAGAATAGTTATGAACAAACCTAGTATTTTTTCGGCTGCATTTTCGAAGTATTTATTAAATTACGATCAATGATCAACTATGACGACAAAACGGCTCACTGCTCCTCCAACTCGATTCCCAATTTATTTGAATTGGGCTTGTTTGGAGGTAGGGTATAACAGGTAGGTAGGTATAACACCTGTTTACAGCGTTACAGTTCATTATCGTGCCATTTGCTTCCAATCGCGTGTCGTCACTTGCGAATCGCATGCAATGGCACCCACACTGTTGTCGTCGCAGTAACAGAATGCAATGATACTGCGACTATCCTGTGTTAAGTTTTTCCAGTCCGTAGCAACCAAATTCGAAGGACCAAATGACGGATTATTTGACTGAGTAGTACATAAAAAGGAGCGAGATCTTTTTTACACCGGCATAACGTTGAAAATATTGAGAAGTCACCAAGAAGAATTCTCGTTTGTTACTCATTTATTGTGCGAACAAACAAATCAAACATATCCCAAAAATCCACATTTCCCAAAAAACAAATCAAACAAATCGAAACCGATCCCCCCCCTCCCCATCCCGCCCTCTCCATCCTATAAGCGTTAAGTCCAAGGCGCATTGTCCGTACTCGCTAGTATAATTTCAGTCTAGTATAATTTTGTCTAGCGCATCTAGCGACGGCTGGTGGAAGCTTTTTGCCAAACAATTTAGAACCTCTTCAGAAAATTTGTTATTTTTTCATGATTTTTACTTAAAACGGACGAGAAAGGTTTTGTAAAAGGTAGGCACACATATTTCGCACGCATTGAGTCCATTTTTACATCGTAAAAAACTACTTACATTTGAGATACGCCACGAGTAAAAAAAGCTTCTACCAGCCGCCGCATGATGAAAATTAAAACTACACTAGGGAGTGCGGACCTTTTCATAATTGATGGATAACACCTTATCAATGTGAGCAAAAACTCCCAATAAAAATGTTTTAGTTGATCGATAATGCGATAATAATGAAAGATTCTTTAATTAGTTTATTTACATCATTACTAAATTTTCGCCTAAATTATTTTGTACATCATACAACGATGCACTGAATGCATAACAGATGACACCACGGATTAGTTAGTTTTGTTTCGTAAAATAAAACAAAGATTCGGAAACCACTCATCGACTACCGACTTCCCTTATCGTATCCCCGTAAAAGATAAGAAACATTCATCACACCGTAGCCAAAAATACTACCCAGCCACTGTTCCAAATATGCCTATCAAGGGAAGATAATCTAATTTTAACCCCATACTTCCGGCATGATCGGTGGAACCAGTGTATTTTACAAACAGATAACATTTTCCCATGGAAGCGAGTGTAAAATGCAAATAAATCTTAATGAGCCTTCGTCCCACAGTCCTTCCTACCCACTAGGCCCCTCCCCCCGTCCCACTGCAAACGTCGCTTATTTGCCAGGCGTGCTTTTGGGCCATTTAGTGAAATCGACACGGCGCGCTGGAATCGATTCCACAGCCACAAGGAATGAAGTTGTTTAAATGATTTTCCTACTTCGTAGACGAGGCAGCGGCGTGGCAGAACCACCTGAGGAAAACGTGCGTCGGGTTTTGCGTCGGGTGCCAATGTCTGCACCGGTTATTTATTATATCGTTAGTTTCTGCCGGATTTCTGCCTAATTACGATCCCTGCTTCACAACGTCGCACTGTCACCAGTGGTGGTTGTCATGTACGATTTCAGCGTGCTGCTATCGTACCGTGTTGCCCGGGATTTTGTGGCCCCGGTATCTAATTCAAACCGCAAAGGAACCGCGCACCGCAAAATTCCGAGTGCAACGTCATCACTTTCCATTCGCTCCCGATTTCCTCCGGCCCGGCCACGGAAGTTATCTGCGAAAGATCGGGAAATTTATACAGCAATAACAAAACGATAAGTTCCACCTGTGCCGTACACCCCACCAAACCCTCCGTAGCGGGTGGGCCTTTTTAGCATATTTTCCCAATTAGCGCCTTGCTCGGGGTTCACCATGGTAGCTACCATGGCTGAAAGCGTATCGGGTTCGAAAATTTGAACCACCGCGTAGGAGTCACCGGGCACACGGCAAACAACTCAATCGGTATCTGCTGTTAGCAAATTAAGCTTGATCTGATGTCCGGTTTTTCTGCCTTCACCCGATACCACAACTAGCCGATAGCGATGCCGTGTGACTTTTTAGCCCGGTGGCAGTGTTGCGGTTACGAGCAGGAAGTGCGACACGAAGCACCTGGTCAAGGTGGCGAAAGAACAAACCGAAAGACCGACCGCAGATGAAGCACCATTTCAAGACCTCATCGTTACGTGAACTTGCGGTTGCGGTATTCGTAGAGTTTCGTTGAAAAAAAGAGCCGGAAACAACATACCCTGTTCTGTCTTGGTGGAAAGTAGAATGCCAAGAGATGAGATACTTCCCACGTTTGGGCAACTTTTTGATTTATGCTTCAATCGTTTCACTTGAATTTTTAAGCACAATCCAACCTTTGAAGGGCTCTTGGAAGAAATATTTTGGGAGGAAATTCTCCAGCCGAGCGGCTAGTTTCGCCTTTCAACGGCCAACGGCATCCAAGATTAATGAGGACTCTATCGTTTTAGCGGTTCCACTTTCTTTTTGCGAAGAACAAGACAACGATGAGGAAAACCAGAATTGAGTCGGTCTTTCTCTGCTTAAGCCGCCAAGCACATAGGATACGAACGAAACCGGAAAGCGAAACAAAGCTCTTGTCTTACTCATTCGTTATTCATAAGAGGCTGTAGTTTGCAAATTAATTATTATGATCTTGGTTATATGTTTTGAGGCGAAGACGCTGAGCAATTTTGATCAAAATCATAATTAACACACTGGTAGCTATTTTAAGCTTTTACAGAAATCTGTTAGTACTTCGTCTAAAAAAATCAACCAAACAATAGTAGTTTCTTTCTACAATTTACGAGCCTTTTTTCTAAAGTTGCCGCATTGGAAAGATCAAGCCTAAAGTCTGATGATTATACGTGTACTATCGAAAAAATACCTATAAAATTATTCATTTTTTTGTGGGGAACAAGCACATTGATAGCGGGAACAGAACAGCGTTTTAAGCGTTACCACTTTACTAAGTAACAAAGACACCATTACTAGACATTACTACACACTGTTAGCGGGCAGTCCCGTGGTACAGTCGTCAACTCGAACGACACAATTAAATTCCCGCGATGGGTTTAAGCCTAGAATGAACCGTCCCCCCGTTGGAAGGACTTACTATATTCGGCTGTGTGGTACTGAATAAAGCCTGTACAGGCGGTCCCCGAGATACACGATACCTCTTGAACGCAAATTCGGAGTTACGCGGTTTTCTAAATTTGACAATTCTTTGAGCAAATTGTACAGATTTGAGACATCAATTGTAAAATGCAAAATAATGTCTTTTTTGAACGAATTTTAAAAATTATTTCAAAAGCTTTTATCCTGTGATATTCAGTCAGAGTCATTGCAAAAAAATAAATAAAGTGGCTAAAACCACCCCTGGGGCCAGTCTGGTGGTACAGTCATCTACTCGTCCGACTTAATAACATGCCCGTTCAAGCCCCGAATAGACCGTGCCCCTATACGTAGGATTGACTATCCTGCTATGGTAACAATACGTCACTGAAAGCCAAGCTCACTTCACCAGTGGGTACAGGCAGGCCTTCACCGACAACGGTTGTTGTGCCAAAAGAAGAAGAATAAAACCACCCCTACTTACAAAATTATACGAAAATTTATGATATTTTGGCTGGAAATTACGAGATTCGACTTACGCTGTATTTTGTGGCCGTTTTCGATCCCCATTAACCGTGTATCTTGGGGACCGCCTGTATAAGCCGACATGTCCACGTAGGACGTTTACGCCAATTAGAAAAAGAACATAACCACACAATTTGCTTGCAAACTTATTTTAACTTGTTACTTGGTTAAGGTTAGCAAAAAACTTTGGTAATCTTCATATTTAGATGAAACCCTATAGTCGATCAAGGTCTGTTAAAACTATTACCATGTTTTTTTTATAAACTACTAAGAAATTCGTTTGTCTACTGTTGGCATTTGGCATTTGGCTTAAGGGCTTGGTATATATGCTACTAGTTATAGTACCTACAAAATGTTTATTTACTCGGTCAGTTACTCGAACGAATACACCACGCTAGCTGCTCGAGTGTTTTGTCTTAGTCACTATAATTGCTTTTTTGTTTTCCTTTATCACATCACGTGTCATACATAGAGTTTTTTCAACCAATAGTTCAAGTGTCAACCAATTTCGATTCATAAAATAATATTCATCCCAATCATGAATTACCTCACCACGGAATCATTAGACAATATTCATTAGCCTCACACTTTCTTATTTTGGAGAATGGTATTATCTACGCTTCCGGAACCACTTTCTAATGATGTTTAAACATTCATCAAACTTCAAACAGATGTATAATGTTTGACCGTCAGCAAACTTCCGGCGGATGTAATCAAACGAAAATGCGTGCCAATAGAATAGATCGACTCTGTCTCTTAATGTATAATTTGAAGCACAGCTCTGAGTTTTTTTTGTATTTATGTGTGCGTGTGCCTAATATTGTAGCATCTTCACACTCGCTATGCTTTGGTATGCAAATTTTTCTATAAATTTTCATTGCCTTGGATTCATTGGATGCTCTACCCATCTAGATCGTAAATATATCATTGACGTCAGACAGAGGGGGAAGAAGAGATACGGGAGAATGCCGAATATAGTGTTTTCTTTTTTGCTCCGCCTGTGTAAAGACTGATAGGAAGAAAAATCATTGCTCAGCATTTCTCTGGAGCAGATACTTTCATCAAAGCTGGCATCATCATTATTCTTCGTCCGCTCGCGACTACTGCAATCGAAGTCGAATGTAAAATTCCTCCGAAGCTGCAAAACCACCAACCGCCACCGAGACACGGGCTCCGTTCGCCAACGTTTGACCTTTTGGTCGCATGGGAAAACCACACTACGCTACGCTCGATGAAGCGGAATGCGGCGGCTTCCCCCGGCATGGTTGAAGAAATGCCGCTCAAAGGCCCTACAAATACTTCAACTTGGCGCATGAATGATATCGTCAACACAGTAGGCTTCGCTTCGATTGCTTTCTCTACATCAAACAGGCCCCATCGACAACCGGTCTAGCCTCTTAGGGTGAGCGTAACTTGCCTTCCATCGGCAACGACACAGCCCCGAAGGCACCCCGAGCATAGACAAGTATCATCGACGGCCAAATAAATTAAATTATACTTTCTCCATCGCTATTCACCGATGCGAAAGTTTCACCCTTCCCTGCACTGCTCTTAACCGACCAAGATCACCAGAGAGGAAGTTTCTTCTTTTGCCGCTGCAAGGGTATGCTAGGGTGTGTCTGAGTATGTGTGTGTGCGTGTGTCCCGAGGACGTGGTCGAAATTTCAGACCGACTACCGGCGGCTCCAGATGAAAAGCAGAGAGTCATGCCCGGTGCGCATGTAGTGTTGATGGTGCGCAAGAAAGCGGAAGAAATTGTCTCAAGGATCTCGAACGCTTCGCGTGGCAAAGAGTTCAGACAGACAGGCAGGCAGGCGAAATTGAAAAAGGACTACGAGCAGAAGATTAGGCGGTTACGTGATGCATATGTGAAAGTGACTCGTTAAAAGCTACTGAGGATATGTTTCAATTACCGAGATGAGGAGACAAGCGGGTTTGCCAGCATCCCAGGTGCCAGGTTACCTCGATCCAACATCGATGGATCGCAAAACGATGACAGGGAGATGATTATACTCACGCTGATAACAACATGCTAGGCGTAAGGTGAGTATGTTATTCATTAACCAATAGCTTATAAAATTACGTTTACATACGCGTGTATTTGTTTCGTACCAGCCAGAAGGATGGTCAGTTAGTTATTACAGATTCTACAATTTTAGTCCCTTGACATAAATATGTTGCAGGTCGGTTTTATCTCCCTGCCCATACATTTTGAAAAAATGTACATAAATGTATGTAAATATATACATTTTCCGAAAAGTATCAGGCTCGTTACAGGTTGAAAATTAGTGTTAAAACCGCATTAGGTTTCGCATCAATTTATTTATTTGATTCACTTGATGGTTCGAGCTGGATTTGTAAAAGAAAAGATTATGACCTGCGTATGAATGGAAGTAGGTTTGATAGCAATACTAAACCTGGCACTAAGATCGAAAAAAAAACTTTTGCAACATTATTTAACGAGAAAAAACCTAAGCATATTCAACTCACAATGTTTATTTCCATGCGTGTATGACTCTCTATCTCTCTTTTGTTGGCCTAGTTACGATAGAGCGCATGGTCCGATCAGCAATCATTCTTCCGAATGCACGGTCCCTGGCTGCAGCCTCCCATCCATGTATACACCCAATCTGACCTGCGTGTATGGCCTTTTGTTTTATTTGTCTGCTCGTAGTTTTTTCTTTGTTTTCATTAATCTAAGAGACGAAAAATAAAGATAGATAAAATCATACATAAATTAACGTGCATAATAATTAAATGTATGTATGTTTCAAGTTGAAGAGGTGTTAAAGCCGTGGTAAAGTTGAATAAATGTGAATTAAGTGTATTTGACTTCTACAAAATGACCAACACAATGGATTATACTATCAAGCACTTACACAACATCTTTTCTTATCTGTATTCATGAAAAAATAGTCAAACATGGCAAACAAATTCAATATGGCCTTCCAACGGACTAAAATATTTAAATTAAATTCAATATTCAGCAAAAGCCTTGCAACATTCAAAGAATGTATGGAACCAAACTCTTTATTGTGTGTTTTTATTAAACTAAATTTCATTCATACTAAATGACTTAACGCTCTTTATATAATATTCTTCTTTTTCTTTGGGCCAACAAACGATGTCAGTCAACAACTCTCTGTACTACACTAGTGGGCTTGGCTTTCAGTGACTTATTCATTACCTATAGCAAGATAGCAAGATACAGTCAGTCGAAGGTATGGCAGCAGGATCTTTTTGGGGCTTGAACCCATAGCGGACGTGTTGTTAAGTCTTGAATGTTGACGACTGTATCACGAGATCGGCTTTTATTATAATACTAGAACAATATCGTACACAATCGTACATACGTTTTTAATACATTATATTCCACAATAGCTCAAATTACACTTTGGTACCACCCAATCGATCCAGTTGCAAACGATGAACAAGCTTTCTATAATCCTAGTCTCTCTTGTACAGCCACAACGCCGACAGGCGATACGCTAAGCCACTTACGCTAGAAAACAACCGTTCCATTATCCAATCGATACCAAATGTGCGCGGATTGACGATTCAAAAGCATTGTTTCTACCACAATTCCCATTAACTTTCCTAATCCTGCCCAAACGCAGCGATAGTGGCATCGAGCTTTGCGATCTGCTTTTTCATCACACTTTAAGCCACTGATTAATAGTAAAATCGAGACGAACATGCGACAACGAACGAAGGAACGGCTAGATTCGGCACGGTGCAAAAGTTCCTGAAATCGATTATAGAGCCTCCGAGCTGGAGCTTTTTTTGTTGTTGTTGTTGATCTCTCCTTTCCACTCCAACAAAGCCGAACCGGAAAGAGGAATTGAGAAGAAAATATAAAAAGAATCACCATTTGCCATTTGATATCATTTCGGTGAAAACAGGGAGGAAACATTGAATAATGCCCAAAGACGTGGCATCCTGCCTCAGACCAGACCAACCGCGCTAACCTTCGGTACGGCACGGTGGAAGACATTGTCGCGCGTAGAGGAGGACGATGTCCTCTAATCGGAAAAACTGTCATGCCTCGTTGTTCACTTTAAACCACGGGTAATTTGTTCGCCTCCTTATCCTTTCGGCCCTGGAGAGCACTTCCCGGGGTACGAGTGCCGGCAGACATCCGCTCAAGGACATTCACAATCCGCCGAGCGCTCCACTCCAGTTAGGCACGAGACGGATGTTTTCTCCCTTGCAGAGCTATTCGGTGTTGGAAAAACTTTCCTCCTCCCAACGACTTTCAAACACGAGGATAGAGACGCACAACGGGTTGATGGTTGAAAACGGAGGCAGGGTACCAAAAAAGCAAACCGGAAACACGAAATAGCGACGAGGATCGTCTTCAGCACAGACTGCTGCGAGCGACAAGGACGAAAGGAAGTTGTTTCCCCTGCCCGTAGAAAGATTAGTCTTGCTCGATGAAAGATAACTTTCGTGACGGCCAAATCTCGTTATTTGGTTTCGAGGCAGGTTCGCGTGGAGAGTGGTGTCAGAAAATCCAGCACCTACCCTTATTCCACCACCATTTACAGGAAGGCACGAGATAAATGAGGGGTCAGGAGAGGGGAGGGGATGGTTGTCGTTTTTTCTTATTTCTTTTTTACTCCCATTCTTCTACCCTTACGTCTTCTCTACGACTCCACAGTAATTCCGCTCGCTAACTGTTCAAAATGTCGCTGACGGTGGGATGGATGGCTTCGTTCCGTACCGACATTCCTATTTCCTTTTTTTTCTCAAAAATTATCACCAAAAGACGACATGTGCGGCAGTTCAGTGGCAGCAAAAATCGTTTAAATCAAGCCGAACCATTTCGCGATACGAGTATGAAAAATTGTTCCCTTCCGGGAAGCGACGAATCGTGCTCGTATTTTTGCTGGTTACGCTAAGCTGCCCAGAAAAAGACGAAAAAAAAAAGAAAAAAATCTAGTGGTACTAGCGGTTGTGCTATCTGTTGGCCACGAACGGTTAAACAAGAAATCCCGTGACAAATTAGAAAGAAAAGCGAAACAAACATCACGAGGACGACTGTGTCCGTGTTATCTACCAGCGGTAAGTGAAAGGAAACTTTCCATCGTTCCAAATTCGGATGCTTGGAAACGGTTTGCTTCTTTTGCTTTACTTACGAAATGCATTCTTCTTTTCAAGCGTTTTTGTGCAAGAGAGATAAAGAGACAGACAGAGAGCGAGAGAGAGAGAGAGCGAGCGATAGAGAGAGAGCGAGCGATAGAGAGAGAGAGAGAGAGAGA
>AXCO02007036.1:0-16998 GCA_000473525.2 Anopheles melas | reverse complement strand
GAACATCTTCCTCTTCGCTCTGGGAGCCCGGTGTTATGACGTCAATCTTTACCCACACACTCATACACACAGCGAAAAAAAAACAGAATCGACAACAACAAGAGCAGCGCTGAAGAAAGAAAGAAAAAACTGCACCCTCACCATTGGATTGACTGGCCGATAAATCGAATCGTTCTGCTGGATGAGCAGGGTCGTACCGATGTTCGATTCCACGACTTCCAACTGCTAGGATTGCTGGTAGGCTCTACTCCACAAAAAAAAAGAAACGGAAGCAACAACCACTTTGCGGTGCGGGCTCGGTGGCGGGCGAACCTTTTTAGAGCAGCTGTGGTTTTCTGGGGGCAGAGAGCACTGCGATATTGCCGCGATGCGCCGGAGATAACTTCAACCGTCCGCACAAAACGAAAGGAAGATGCTTCGCCAGGAAAAAAAAATGCCTCTCGATTGCCCCGTATGCTCCCCGCAGTCTGTCATCATTAAGTGGAAGATGGTGTCAATATTTCAAACCCGTGGCCGTCTCCGCTGCAGGAACAAAAAATACATGCCGAAAACCGTTGAAGTAATCAAATCAAATTTGAGCACAATTGGATCTAGATTTCTTGCCCTTTCGGGGAGGCAGGTTTTTGTCCGTATCCTTTCGATACGCCGACTGAAGTTCACACATCTTAATTCCTGCGCTTTGCGAGCGCGCGCGCGCACACTCTCGCTAATGGCTCTCTGGATCTCCGGTTTTTATTTTCGTGAAGCCTCCCATCGATCATCGGTCGCATCGGGTGCGCGCGATAAACCGCGAGCTCAGGTCAAGCGACGGCGTAAGCGGTGAGCCCGATAATTGATGTCCCAACATAACTCATGTTTTGTGTGAAGATTTATACCGACCCAGCTCCCAGGGATCGGAATGCTGCCTCGCGGACAACGGCATACCCATTATGCGCGCGCGGGACAGCAGCATGAGCAATCTGGGATCCCGCACATATAAATTGAGCCTTTTCTTTTTGAGCGTATGAGTGAGAGAGAGAGCGAAAGAGAGGCACACAGCGTGTGCCACGGCCATGCCATCCTTGTACCGAAGGGAAAATGAGCGAAACATTAATCTACCGTGCTGTGTCCACTGTGAAGCTGTTGGCACTGTTAGCTGACCCTAAGGAGCGGGTTCCGAGGTTCTATTCAGCTTCAGCCAGATAGAAGAAGAAGAAGAAGAAGAAGAAGAAGAAAAACACAACTGCTTACACCGTTCTTCACACCCAGCGCTTTTGATCCGGTTGATCCTGTTGCCCGTCCGTCGCCCGACAATCGCGAACCTTCCTTTTGTAGCCTGCTAGGTCCCACTCCTGGCTAAGCCTCTTGACTTTCCCCCTCTGCTAATCGGATCGGGTTCAGGCATGCGAGTGTGTGTGTGTGTGTGTGTTTGCTTTTCCCAACAATATTCCTCTCCAACGAAACACCTTTCGGGCATCCACGGGTTTTGTTTGATTAAAAAAGCGACATCTTCAGTGTCCTGAAGTTGGACCTTCGAGAACTTCTGAAAATAACACACAAAAAATAAAAAAAATAGGCAAACCATTCAATAGTTGCGCAACGTCTGTTGTGCAGTGTTGATCCAACATCTGGTAGGCATGCCCTTGTGTGTGCCCTTGTCGAAACTGTCACACCGATGCATTTATTTATTGCCTCCCTGCGCGGCTGTCCCTCCGTGGCCTGGCGTGCAATTCGTGCGTTCCCTGCCGGGCAAAAATCAAGTCATCAAAAGGGCCCGCGCGCGATAAACACACACACACACACACTCAACACCCCGCGGGGGATGAGAGAGGCAGTGAGAGAGAGAGAGAGAGGAAGGGCATAGAAAAAAATGCGCTTGCTAGCGCTACCGTCCCGTCGAAACCACCCGGGGTCCCAGCGAGAAATCCCTTTCCTTTGCCGAGCGGCCGCGGGCCGATGACTTCCCCGCACCGTGCTCATCCGTGAAGAGAGTCGCCCTGCTCCGCCGCCGCTGGTCCACCGTAAGCCCCGGCCTGTTTGTTTGTTTGTGTTTGCTGTCGTTTCGGGTGCTGAGTGTGTGATTTGTTCGTTCGGGTGCACGGGATTTTCCGGCATTTACCCCAGTTATGCGAGTGACAAAACTCACCTCACTTCACCGATCCACAACCGATCCTCGGGCCCTAACGCGATAGATCAAGAGTACAAGGGACCAGCCGTGTGTGTGTGTGTGTGTGTGTGTGTTTTGATAGTTGCCCACGAACGCCTCGACCGCCTGCTGCGCGCTGAAGTCTCTGATCACCACGGGGAGGCACACGTCGTCGCAAGGGCCAGGGATCCCATTATCGGGTGCAGCGGGCGAACAATGTCTCAAGTAGCAACAGCAAAGAGAGCTGGAAAGGTACCCGGGGCAAATCCCAAGCAAAGGCGGACCTTAACCGTGCGCAAAGAAATGTCTCTATTTCGGCTCGCCACTTTCGGGGATGATCATATTATATTCCATTAGACGAGCAGAGAGGTTTCAAGTTCGCTTCATTACCTTGCTGCCCAGGTTCTGGGCCGACTTCTGGAGAAGCGGGACAAAACCAACACACACACACACGCACAGGAAAGTCGAATTGTTTTGGGTCGCTTTTCCCCCGGGTTGCGCTCTTTTCAAATCCTCCGATCCCTTTTGTACCCCCGGCCGGGCCCTTTGTGTGCCTTCATTATTAGATTAGATTTTCTGCCAAACAGTGCGCAATATATTTAGCAAAACATTACAAGCTCAAATCAAGCACCGAATCGGTCACCAGTGTTCGGTGACAGCAGTGCCTGTTGACAGAGGATCGTGCGGATCCAGGAAGAACAGGAGGGGGTAGAAACAATTCCGAAGAAGTTGTTGCCATTCAGTTTCGCTGCTTCGGGAGTACTGTAGCCCGGTCGGGCTTTAGCACACTTTGGAAGCGTCAGAATTGGCTGCTGAATGAGGTACGGATGGTTCAGTGCATGGCTTAGCCACTGCTAAAGCGGTTTGATTTTTCCCATCCTGTCTGGACAGTCTTGTGTCGAAAGGCGAACACGGACCGCAACCTGGAGCTGATTTAAGCTCCGGGCGACCATTCGCAGTCAGCCCTGAATGCCCGAACACTTGCCTTACCGGACAAAAGCGGTCAAACCGCAGCGTGCGATCCATCTTACAAGGTTCCCTGCCATGCAGACTAACGCATGCATACAAAATGCTCAACTAATTTGAGTGATTTGTCACGCGATGTCTACAACTCCAATTTTTAGCGTCTCGGAGACATCACCACCATGAACAGATCAAGCTAAGCAACCTTATCGCTCTCAGAATACAGCCAGCCAATCAACTACACAAGAGAGGCGTGCTAAAAAGCCATCTCCATCCCAGACAGAACCTGGTGAGGCACTTTCTGGTTGCCAGACAACTCCAATTCCCCATCTATACCATCCTAGGGATATCTGGAGATGGACTAGAGCATCCCAAGGAGGCCTGGAGCTGATGGACCTGAAGTTATGGACCGAATTTCAAAGTCTCAGAAGTTGAAGAGGATGTTCACAGGTAATTCCGCAAGCTTGAATGATGTGAAAAAGTACTAGAATATGATGGAAATTGTTATACATCAGCATCAGCTCAAGATGGCTCTGTTGCTTGAGCTATTCCAGCACCAAAACCTTAGACTAAAGAGCTACGGATACGGCACTGGATATGTCGAATGTCAGGAACTTCTCTTCAGGATTCAACAAAATCCTCCAGATTTACGCTATTTTTCGTACTTCCATCTCACTTTGGAAATGTGTTCTTCTAATGTACCTCTCGGTTGCTAAAGACGCGCCAGAGTTCATCAGTCGAAAGCATCTCATTTCCCAGCCTCCATTTCCAACCCCCAATGCCCGCTGCTGTCACGGATGATGCTGAAACAAAAAACCACGCTCGCGCTCGGAATTTTGACAGGCGGCGTGTGATGAACCTCCACCAACAACAAAAAGATAACCTCAACATTCCACCGAGAAATGGCTGCGCGATATCGTGTTACCCCGCGTTACTGGGTGAAAAGGTAACGTAATCCGTCGCGGGGAGGGTTTGTGTGTGTGTGTCTTTATCACCAGGTAGCAGGGTAGCTTCTTATCGTGATTCTATTGCCACACACACACACACACACTTCCCCTGGAGGTCCCCTCATTGCCAGGGAACGATCGGAGCCTTATTTATTGTTGGACATAACTTTTACCTTAATTTGATTGGCAAGGACCACCCCCCAGCTCGTGCTCCTGTGCCTGGTAAGCGTTAAACACACTGGGCTTGAGACACTTTCTGGCTTTGGTAGTCGTGCTGCCGCTGCTGCTGACATTACTTATCACCGTTCCCCGCAAAAGTGCCCGCAGAAGCTGGCACGGCAAGATGGCCGTTGTTGTTTACACCAATGTCCCTCTCCCACTGCGCAAATGAGCAGCACGGCGCGGCCGAGGGGTTTTTTGGTGAGATAAGTAATTTCTCGAGCCAGCATCTCCAAGGAAGGTTTTCCCCCCTGCGTGACAAGTGTGATAATAAGTACCGAGCGAAACGCCGGAAAAAGGAACGCAGGAGCTGCTGTTGCTGCTGCTGCTGAAGGTTGCTAAATTAAAATTCCGCCTCCGCCTTCTGACAAGATTTATTTGCCCAAAAAGCGGGAAGGCGCACCCTTCGGAGTACGCTATTAACGCGGCGCAACCCTTCAGGCTTCAGAGCCTAGAACCCAAAACGGGACGACTCCACAGGAAGGCTGCAGCAGGTGCCGCCTGGATGGTTTGTTTTAAGGATTTGAGGAGCTGCGAGTGCGTTGGACGATGATGGGGATGGTGAATTAGTGGAACCGTTTGCTAAAACCCGCAGCCAAACAACGCTACACCACAAAACGCTACCACCGACGCACGGGCTTGTTCGACAGCGTCCCCGGGTTGTTGAGCCATCCAGGCTTTCTGGGCACACTACTGGGAGGCAATTAATTAGTTTTTTCCACCGCCCCGCACAGCTTCCAAACCCCCGAAAGAAGCATCAGAGACATGGTTAGATTTTCAAGAGCGCACACAACATCTTCCGAACCAAGCATGGCCATGCTGGTTAGAGCTGTCCCAAAAGTTTGTGGAGAGTATGGCCGCTGTAAGTGCGGCGAGGGCACGGGGCAATGTATCAGCGTATCTGCTAAGTACGTTTAATTCCGAAGGGTCAACCGAATCCACTGGCCATAAGAGGAGCAGGGGGAAACAACAAAAAACACAAGAGCAACCAACTTCAAAAAAAAATGAAGAAAAAAAAAACAACCCGGAACCAACAAAACATAAATACTGATGCTCCAGTAATTTCTTTTTTTTTGCTTCTTCTTATCCCTCTCTCTTGCTCTCTCTCTCTCTCTCTCTCTCTCTCTCTCTCTCTCATTCACCTTTTTTTTATTCTTTGCGCAGTTTAGTTAAACTCGACTTCCGCAGAAGAAGCCTGCAGCATCGTTAAGCGGATTAGCGGCAAACCTCTTGGGCCGCGTCCCAATTTTTTGGCCATGATACACTGTCTATGTATGTTTGTGTGTGTGTGTGTTTTTTGTTCCGTCTCGTTTTTTGCTTGCCCTCGTCCCCACTCCTGTATGCTTTCGTTCTTGTTAATTATTATTATTATTGTCACGGATTAGGACGGTTTTAATGCCGAAAAAAGGGAAGGAAACGTCATGATGCTTTTTTCAACTTGCTGTATAGTTGTTTTTTTTCTTTCTTTTTCTTCTTCTATTGGCCGATTTAGATAATAGCCAAGCGGGGTGGAGTCTGGCCACCGCGAAAGCGAAACGGACGCGGTGCCGTCCGTAAAAATTAAATCATCCCAAGGAGCGCTCCTCGGAGACACCAGCCGCGCGATTCATTTATTTCTTTCCTTTCCGTTTTTTTTTCAATTAGAAGTGAGTGTGCAAACAACTGCATCCAATTTAACTTTCCCTGGGAGCTTGGGGCTGCTGCTGCTCCAATCGTTTCGTGTTCGTTTCGTACCGTTTAATTCACTTTAAAAACTTGCGCTTCTTGGCCGGCGCCAGGCAAGCGTGCGAGCAATGAAAGGAAATAATGTCTACTCTTGTTTGTTTGATTTTGTTTTAAGTTAGCATTTTCATCTCTCGTTTATTACTGTATCTTTTTAATTAAAACCTTTCGCAAAACTGCGGCTTTTTTCCCCGTTTTGCTGCAATTTGTCGTTTTATGTGTGTTTTTTGTTTTGTTTTGTTTTGTTTTATTTTGTTAGCTTTGTCGCTGTTTTACGTTTTTCTGCTCTTTTTCAGTTCCCCTATTCATCATCTAATTATGTGTTTTGTGTGTGTATGTGTGTGGGTTTGTTTGCATTTTGCATATGCTTCCGCTTCTCTACTATGCTTATCACGTGCACTTTTCTGATATCGCGTTTGCTTTTGCTTCGATCGAGTCGAATATCACTTGCTTGATTTTTGTTTATTTGTCGTTGTGTTGTGTTGTGTTTTGTTTGTTTGTTTCATTCCAATTGATTTGTAATAAAACTAAGGCCCGATTAAAATCAGCCATCAAAACGAGGCCTAAACTAGAGCGAGGGCGTAGGTGTGGAGCGAGTTTTTGCTTGTTTGTATGTTTTTGTTTAATGTTTCGTTGTTTTTTTTACTCTATTTCATGCTACAAGGCAAACGCATTTGGATGCGTATATATATGTGTGTGTTTGTATACGTGTTTTCATTTTTTCACGATTTTGATAATATTTAGGACTGTTGCTCTTCATTTTATGAATTTTAATGTTACAGTGTAGGCAAGTTTATGTTAAAGCGATTTGTACATTTTATACATCAAACCCTCTTCAAAAGGTACTGCTACTGGTATGTGTATGTGTGTGTGTTTCATTGTTTCCTTTTTTTCCTCCTAAAACTCCCTAACCCTCCTCTCCCCGTGTTCGAGCTTTTTCCGGGCACGATATTGTTTTGTGTGAACATTTTTGTGTTTTTCGAATATGTTTTTTTCTTTTATATCTCAGTTGAGTATTACATACACATTGTGTTTGTCGTATTCGTTTGATTGAGCAGTTTAGTACAAAATCCACACGCACACACACACATATGTCTATTTAAGGCCAATAAGTTCGTAATAGTGTATCGCCGTCGTGCGCCACATCCCTCACACATTGTGCAGTGGGTTGGGTGTTGTGTGCAGGAAGCAGCTTCCTCTTCTCTTCTCCTCCTTGGGTTAGTTGGGTGTATAAAAAAAACGAAGCAAACTAGAGCTACGTTTGCATATAACGACGATTTGTGTGTTTGGAGAGCTTCTACCGCTCTATTTGTTCTATTCTATCCCTCTCTCTCTCTCTCTCTCTCTCTCTCTCTCTCTCTCTCTCTCTCTCTCTCTCTCTCTCTCTTTCTAGCTCTCCTCTTTCGACTTTTTGTGTGTTTTTATAAAACTGATTATCTTGTCTTTACACAACCACGTGTTGATTATTTTTGCTACAATTTACTGCCCACCGCTTTCGCTTCCCAGCGCTTACTCGTGTGCTCAAAACGGTTGCACTTGCTACCTTTAGAAGAAGAAAAGATTAAAATAAACACAACGATTACCACATTTGTTAAAGAGAGAAGAAAACATACGCTGCTCATTCGTTTAGTAATGTTACACTACTCGCTACTGCTGTTTGCTCCGTGTTATTGTCTAATTGTCTAGCGGTACGTGCTTTTTCTCCTTTTCTTCTTCTCCGCCAACCGTGATCCTCTCGCTTTCGCGCGCAGCAAAACCGTACCTAATATGACTACACTGTGTTTTTTTAGGCATGCAGCTATTAAAACAAACAAACAAACGAAAAAAAAAGGTAGATAAAACTAGTATTTTTTGGTTAGTGCCGATCACTACACACGCGCACGCTCATGCTTTCGTTTTCGATTGTTTTTTTTTCCTCTCTTTCTATAACTTTCTCGTATTAAAATGCTCGTCCTTCTGCTGTCGCTACTTAAATATATACTTCTCTCGCTCTCACTTTCCCTTCTGTGGTCGATCGTGGTGGCCGATCGATTTTTGCTGCGGTTAATGCTCTCGCTCGCTACACGTGTTAATTTCTTCGTCGTTTTATTATTATTAATATAAAGGTTATTTTTGTTATTATTATTAGTTTCCATCAGGTGCAGCTTCAAGCAATCAATAGTTTAAAAAAGCGTTTCCCTACCCCACCCCAACCATCCTGCCTGCAGCACCAGCACGGCAAACACGGGATCATCAGTCTTATTAGAGTAGCGGTAGTAGAGCCGGAACCGAAAGCAAACATGGCTGCTGACTGTAGGAGGTGTAGGAGTGGGTGGGATTTAACAAAAAAAACACACAAACACGCTAGCCGACTCCAAAACGTGTCCACCTATCACACACACGCACACGCGCTACTAGTAGTAGGAGGAAGAAGAAAATAGAGCAAAAATGCGAGCGCTTTATTCTAATTGTAAATGGGAATGGGATTTAATGGAACGGAGTAGTGCCGACCGAAATGCAATTGGAGCCTTACATTTAAATTACAGTCGTTTCTTTTTTTTGCTTTTGATTTTGTGATACAGGGAGGGGGGGAGGATACACAGATAGTAAAGTAAGGGATAACAAGCAAAACAAGAAAGGCTCAAAAAAGGTCAATGAAAACAAAACAAAATAAAAAAAAAAAAAAAAAATTCAAAAACAGAAAACCAGACGGCTAGCGGCCTTGGAAGTGAAATTCTAATGAAAATTAGGGAAATTGGAACCATGGTGCCATCATGGTGCGGGGGGTATTTCTAGGACGATGCAATCGATGCAGCGTACAGGCACGACGCTTTTTGAAAGCTTGCCGAAGCTACTTGATTGTTTGTTTTGCGTTTAAAAATAGGTTTCCACCAACGTGAAGGCGCTTTTGCGCCGTAAAAACGAACCGCACTGTCTCGGCTGCCCTGACCCTGGTGCTGGTGAGTGTCCAAAACCACATCACACACACACACGCGCGCGCACACACACTCAACTCTATCACTAGGACGGCAAATAATGTTAAACGATTTTGCGGTCATGAGATAATCACGCTGCTGCTGCTGCTGCTGCTGCTGCTCCACAGCACGATGCTCCTTTTCGGGCGCTGGCAGGGGTAGAAGAGATAAACGGCGTGTGGCAGGGAGGCTAGTGGTGACACCGCCGCCGCCACCACCACCACCACCACCACCGTCTATCAGATGTCCACTATCATGTTCTGGAGCTGCTGCAGGTTGCTGCCCATCTTGGGGTTTTCCGGCAGGCAGCGTATCCGCAGCAGCCAGTTCTTGCACTCGAGACACTTGCTCTGCCGCTCCTCCCGGCTGACGTCCACGCCGATCGTGCAGGCGCCCCACGGGTCGGTGTTTTCGCGTATCACCGGCAGAAAGGTGGACAGGATGACGCGCAGCGTATCGCAGGCCCGGGTGCAGTGGCTGGCAAAAAAAAAAAGACAGATACAGATGCATTAGAAACGGTTGGAGAAACAATTGCATCCACTCTTTCGCCACTCTTTCGAAACAGAAAACAAAAACAAAAAAGGTGCGCCATTTTCAAGCACTTCCATTTTGTGTTCCATTTACCACGGCGGGTCGCCAAAGAAAAAATAAATATACAAATAATAAAAGTAAAGCGGAAAAGCAGCAACGAAAATCAGAAGAACAAAATCACATCTGTTCCGGGGCGAAGCATATATACATCAAATTACGTTGTCAAACATACATTTCACACACACACGCGCGCGCACGGGCGTGCAAGTACCTTTCCTTTCGTCTATTTTTTTTTTTGATTCGGTCCGGGATTTTGTGTGTCCCCTTTTCCGTGTCAACCCCTGGGCGAGATGGCGTAATTTGATATTGTTGATGCACAAGGCAAACTCGATCTCGCTCGCACTGCTGTGCAATGAAACCGATCGTGCCACAATTTGGCCCGATGCGCACCGAAAACAACAGCTTCTCCCTCCCCCTTCCGGTGTTCCCCACACCCAGTCACACAAGGGAGCCACTACACGCGAGGCCCGTGCGGGAGCGTGTTCGATTGCGCGCGCTAACTGCGCCATTACTGCAACAATCTGCACGCGGCCGGAGACGCACGGCGGTGCCTAACGGTTGCAAAATAAGTATGTCTATGTGTGTGTGTGTGTGCATTGATTGCATCGGGAAGGAGGGCAATGGCGCGGGGGCACAAAACATAGGGCAAAAAAGGACATATTTTCGGGCGCAGACATGGTAAAAACAAAATCATATCTACTTTTATCGTCCTGCCCACCTCCCCCTCACTACCATTTCCATCCAATTGCTCTCTCTCTTGCTCTCTCTCTCGCTCTCTCTCCATTTAACGACTGGCAAAGAATCAATGCTTGTCACCCCTGGGCGTCTGATAGCGTCTGTGAGGCTGGGCCAAGGCGGGTAATAGATACTTTTCATAATCTTCCCATCGCCAAAACTGCCACGGAAGGGCTGCAGCAGCAGCACCGGGCACAAAATGACGGCGCAGGTTAGACGCAACACTGGGACAGAGATGAGGTAGGAGAGCGCACTCGCTCCACAAACGCAAACTTCCCCCGCGGACGGTCCGTCGGTCGGTCGCCATAGCATGCAAAATGTCAATGGTGCATGCAGCAGACGCGCACAGACTTATTAATATTAATGTCATGCTGGAGTGCGGGGGGGAGGGGGGGAGGACGATGATGCTGTTCCCTTTGCTGAAAGTGAACTATCGGGACACACTTCACACTGTTGTGGAGAGGCGCAATTGTTTTGTAGCCGGTTACAATCTCTAGCCAGCCGTTGTAGTTCGCGTGCTCCGTTTTAGCGTCGAGTAATGTCCTTAGGTTTATGGTTCCTGTCGCAGGGTTTGTGTCTACTTTTACGCATCGCTGGACGGCAAGACGCGGGAGGATGGGTATCAGTGCTGCAAAATGTCATGAGCATCGCGTGATGTTCATTGCTGATACTCAATGAAAGTCATGACATGTCGACACATGACATGCGAGTGATTGCGTCAATCGCGATACTCTGACTGACAAGCTAAGCTTAATGCCGGCGCAAGCATAATTATGACTTTTTCTGACGGTGACCAATGCTGACATGACTGAAACGAATTTCAATTCAGCTCACGTACACAACTGTGATGATCAGGAGGTGAGACTCATACAGTTGGAGCATCCATTACATGCTTGGTGACATTTTTTGCAATTCCCAATTCTTGGTCACTCATTTGGTCATGACATTTTCTGTCGGTGATAATCACGAAATTCTTGGAATATACTACGCGTGTGGTCGCCAAGCAGCAAAATGAGCATTCTTTCTCGCTCTCTTTGCTCATTTTTGTTTCTTGGGACCACTCGCAAGCACCGCATATCTCCCATGACTATTGTGATGATCAGCGACGGAAAATGTCGCGACTAAGTGACCGACTAAGAGTTGGCTGCACAAAATGTCACCAAGCGTGTGTGATGGTCGCACCAACTGTTTGAGTATCACCTCTGATCATCACAGTAGAGCACGTGACGCTGACATGATTTTGTTTCAACCGGAATTTGTCATGACTATGTCAGTGACATTTTGCAGAACTGATCACCGTAAAAAAAAAGTCATGACATAGTGACCGACCAAACGATGGTTGCAAATATGTCACGAAGCATGGTCACCAATCGTTTTGAGTGTCACCTCTGATTATCACAATTGAGTACGTGACGCTGACATCAGATTTTTGTTGACATTGACCATTTTGCAGCACTGGTGGGTATATAAATCATAAAAACCGAGTTTCTCCCAGTACGATGTCCCTCTCATCCACCCAGCAGCACTGCCGCAGCAAGCATCATTTCGGCATTGAATGCGCACCCAGACACACACACTCACAAGCATTTCCTAAAAGAAAATTTTCATAAACAAAGACGTGGTTTAAGCAACGTGGAAAAGCGGCTTAATTGTAATGCCCCGCTTTTGCGCGCGGGGACCAGAGAAAAAAAAAAAGGAAACGGGTTTCTCTACCGAACGCGCACCACCACCACCACAACGGTGCCACATTTCCACAACTAATCGCCATCGCACTTCATCGCTAATAATGTAACACGCTACGCTACACCGCCGCCACTCATCCTCCAACGGCCATCCACCTTCGGCCACCCTTGCAACAAGCAGGGGAAAACCACTCCCCCCGTGTGTATGGCTACAGTAATAATAATACTCAAAAGGGGGAAAAATTCGGGTGACGAAGGGACGGCCCTCATTCTTTGCGCCGCGCACCAACCGAGCGGCTTTCCGCAAATCAAAACGCAAACCGGGATGACGACGGGGGTTTTCTGCTTTTCGTCGTTGTCTTCGTCTTCTTCTTCTTCTTCTTCCACGTGCACGCACGGTTGTGTGTGACCCCTCCCCGTTCGTAGTTTGTGGCCGCGCGACAAACCCGAAACGGCGGTCCTCTGTCGGTTTTGCGCGGGATGTGAACGGAGAAGAGGGGGAAAGGAACAGGAGAGGAAGCTCGATAGTCGATACGGTCGGGAAAAGCGGGATGCCCGCTCGCCTCCCGTCAAACTGCCATCTTCTACCGGCAAACCGGTAACGGTAACAATATCACATTTACACACACACACACACACTTTCCTCCGCGTGACGAGATCGTTTGAAGGGCTCTGTTGTTGTTGTTGTTGTTGTTTCTATTTTTTTTTCTAATGTTCTTCTGTTAAACACATTTAACGTGCAAAAAGTGAAGAAAATCTCTATCAGCATGATCTGACAACGACACGGTAAAGGGATTACGCTACGCATTGTAGAGGACGGGGGGGGGGGGGTGAGAGGGAGAGGAGCGGGGAACAAAAAGGTACGAAAGATCCTAATCGCATCATGTGCGACTTCCTCGTTGCGCACTGGGCTGGGCTGCCAACGGCCTGGGTAAAATAATAGCCTTCGAAACGGGGGCCTCCTCCTCGCCGTTGCGTCCTTCCTGCCGGCGCGCGCCGCAGTTTTTTTTTGCAATGGCGTACTGCTGCCGCCGGACGGACATTCGGTGCATGAGAGGAAGCAACGCAAACGGTTGGTTTACAAATTTGCAATAAATGTACGCGGTGGCAAATAAGCTAAAATAGAAGATTTTTCCATACAACAGAAGCTAAATTTAATTAAAGAATGTCTATGATAGTGTGAAAAATGTAAATCAATAGGGCCGATTATGTGAGTCAAGCGGAAAAGTGTCAAACAAACCGAAATTTTAGGACCGATTATCGAGTGTTAGAGAAATGTGTCAAAAATGCTGATGTTCTATTACAGTCGTTGCCACTTAATGTTGGCTCTAAGGCATCAATTTTTGACAGTGCGCACCTATTTTTGTCTCTAAAGCATCAATTTTTGACCATTGTAGGAATCATGACAATTTTAAAAGGTATTCAAACAGATTTCTAACAATTGTTATTGCACATCTCATAAAAAAACACAAACATTGTGTAAATTGATTGTTTCTTGAGAAAAAAAAAATGATGAAATTTTAGCAATTCTAAAGCTTTTGTTTACAGCTGACAATACATGCCAATTTGTTTCACTCCATTAAAACTTCCAAAATTGGCAAAACAGTTGTTTTATTTTAAATTCTATCAATTAAATTATTCACTACTTAGCTTAATTTTAAACATTTCAGAACACACAGTTTCGGAATTCACGTAAAATTTGGCAATTAAAGCGATTGACGCATAGTCAAAAATTGATTCCCGCGAGACAAACATCGTGACACGCTGTCAACAATTGGTGCCTTCGAGACAAAACTAGGTGAGTTTGAGTCAAAATTTAGCGGCAACGACCGGTATGATCCGGAAAACAAAATAGAGAAATCAGTAAGAAGTTTGTACAATACCGATTTTGCTTCCGTTAGTGTAGAGTGGTTTTGTTTGACACTTTTCCGTTTGACTCACATAATTGGCCTAAATATTAGCCCTAAACATATACGCTAATGTATGACTTCCCGTCGTAAATCACTAATTAGTTGCAACACTGCAGTCAGTTGTATTGAAGAATTCACGTATGAATTTACTATAAATAGTAGTTCCAGTGAAACCTCTCTGAGGTGCAGTCTCTTTAAAACACTGAGTTGTTTCTTTAAGATGAACATTTTGACGGTCCCATCATATTCTCTAAT
This sequence comes from Anopheles melas, assembly GCA_000473525.2. NCBI lineage: Eukaryota > Metazoa > Arthropoda > Insecta > Diptera > Culicidae > Anopheles > Anopheles melas. The sequence goes on along the minus strand of AXCO02007036.1, from coordinate 2,895 downwards.
TTGTTTGTCTCTTCAAGATTAATGTCTCCCAACGGCGAATATCCTTCAAGCTGCATATGTGATTTGGAGGAAATTGTGAATTCCGAAAAATGAATTTTTGGGTAACAATTCTAACAAAAATTGGTCACAGGATGCCATGGGTTCCTCGTAGGTTCTTAGATACTTCATAGCAACACCTTCATTAGTTTTCTTCAACATGTGTCTATTTCGAAGCTGACGGTCCCTTGAAGGTTCACCTCAGAGAAATGTCACTGTATCTGTATCTGTTCCTGCATCTTTTTTTTGTGTCGTATTAACTCTAGTTATTTTTTAGTGTAGTCACTTAAAGGCTATCTCTTGGCTAACAGGAATAGGTGTACCACGTTAAGGTTTAGCGATCGAGTAAATGTCAAATATTGGTTTATGATGCTATTCTAAAGAAAATTAATTGAAATATAGAGCAAATAACACAGCAAATAAAAGGATACTATAAAGGTTCATCGCTGGCGAGCATAGCTACCACATGTTTTATGATATATGCAATGGCATACAGACATATTCTATTCGGGCAATCGAGATGTCTTGAGATGTTGCGATGAATATTGCTAAGGAAATTAGGTCTACTTTGCTTCTAAACTCGCTCTCGCTTCGAAATGCGGTTTCGAGGTTTTCATAAATTGTAGGAATGTCAAATTTGGAGAGTAGAAGCTTTATCCCTGAAAGCGTCTACGCGTTCTTTCGATTCCAAAGTCGATTCAAGCCTGTTTCGAAACCACGCCCGTAGTGGGAAATGGATCGAAATCTATGTTGTGGCAGTATTGAAGTAAAATATTTAGGTTTGCTAGCTATGAAAAATTTAATTATGATGTGTGTTGCAATTGATTAATGAAATTTCTTTTAAACGCCAATCGAACCAAATTTAATAGACCAATTAGAATATATCATTTCGTTTGATTATATACAAGTAAATTCCTTACTTATTGGCAAACGTTCTAATTTTAAAAGCCATATTTTAAAGTCTTCTGCGAGCGTTGGTTGGATTGATTTTCCAACACGAAGCATATTGCAAATAGCAATCGAGTCAAATTATTGTGAATAACCACAACTTCTTTCTTTTCAAAAAAATTAGATTGCCCCAACTGAGTATGCACACACAAAAGTATTTTACACGCGGAGAAAATACCCCCAAACTGTCAACGACAAAAATCCATTAAACGCATTATTGAAGATACTGCCTTAGCCGTCACACTGTTTACTAAAGTCATTGTACGAAGGATTTAATTTTTGTTGTAGTTTTGTTTAAAAATATTGTTTCATTTTGTTAGTAATGTGTCGATTTGGGGGCATACATCGCGACGTGTTAGGTGTTTAAAAGTGGTGCATAAACATCATCAGTTGGATTCACTTTGGGTGCTCGAGGACTCACTGTATCCTTTAACACAATCGGTATATTGTTCGGGTTATTGGAATCATGACGGTCAATGTAAAACCAAGAAAGTAGCGCCAACTGTTATTAGATAAGGTGAGCAATACCATCAACTATACGCATAATTCTTCCATTGGAATGTAAAAATATACGTTTATAATTTAAATTAGTAAAATTGAACAAGAATTTATACCGATTTTTTTTTAAAGATAGCTCCCAAATATTTTAGACTATAGTGTGATAGCAAAAAGAATGATTATTACATTCTTCGAAATAAATAAAACTTTACTTCGCTCTGTCACAGAGATTCACGTGGAAATGTCAAAAAAATATTATTACAAAATTATTCATAGGTATTATTTATTGGTAAAATATAGTGTAAATAGCATTATGGTCTGATTATTTCTTCTGAACACAAAATAAAAATCAAAAGGAATTGCAAAATTTGTGTGGCATTAAATAATTACATTTTCCAATTCGATTCCAAACGAGCTGATTATATTGCTCGAATGCTATTAGAATTTTGGAAAGACTTTTTTTTTTTGTCGAACGCCAAAAAGTCTAGTTGCGTTGCAGGGATTGCATCCCAAAGTATGTATCCCAAAACTGCAGGACACTTTTTTGATTCGAAAATGTGGCAATATTATGGATGGAATCTTGCATTCAAGGAATTAGATGTCAAAAGTATCACTGATCGTATCTTGTGCTCTTTTCAACAAACATAGTGTCACATGTCACTAACAGATGTCTCACATGTCACTTGAATGTTAAGATTGGTATAATAAGCACACTGTTAGCTTTGAACTGCTGTGAATGCCACCCGTACAATATTGTTTATGTTTCCCTGGGGGCCGTCGAAGCACTTTATGTTTACATTTTTACATTTATGGCAATCACATATGATGTAGAAATGTGTGGGAAATGTAATTGTATATCATCGAAACAAAAAAGTGATGTGAGGTGTGGGAAATATTGTTGTATATCATCAAACTAAAAAGCGATAAAAGTAATGAATTTAAATGGCCTTTTTTCTTGTTGTTTTTTTTTATGTTTCGTTCTGATCATCAAATCGAGAATGGAACAGTCTTATGCTGTAGGGATGTAGGGATTTGATTTGAACAATATGTTTCACCGATGGAATGGAAGTAAGGATGATGTGAACAACGTTGGTTGACATTGAGTGGATTTAATTTAAGTTATATTTGCTATCTATTAGATGGTTTGAAAATTCACAATATTTCTAGAATGTGACTAAGACATATTCATGAAAGGAACTGTTTTTTTTTCGATTTATATTCTCGAAGCGAGAAAATAATTACAGTAAACCCTCTCTTATTTGACACCTCTCCAATTTGAGAAACCTCTCTTATTTGAACATTTTTCACAGTCCCTTGATTTCCAGTACATTTTTGTCCCTCTAATTTGGAAAACCTCTGAAATCTGTATCCCTCTTATTTGTGTATGATGTTGCCATGGTTATTGAAAGATGT